>JANHGD010159976.1:0-11460 GCA_027560375.1 Imantodes cenchoa
TCAAACATATACGAGATAACAGGTATAAGTATAAATATGGACATGAACATAGGAAATGAGTATGAATAAATGGAGACCATAGGACAGGGACGATAGGCACACTCGTGTGCTTCTGCATGCCCCCTTACAGACTTCTTAGGAATGGGGTGCAGTCCACGGTAGATAGTTTAAGGTTTATCATCCAGCAGATGATTTTGAACTGCTGAGCAGACAAGAAAAGGGAAAATAGGTAGATGATAGATTCATCACTATGTGAAAAACAAGGGAAGATAGAGACTGGTCAGTAGAAGTCAATCTGTACATCTTATTAATGGTTCATTGTGGGTTTTGATTGTTGACTCAGCCTTCCATCCTTCCGAGGTGGGTAAAATGAGGACCTAGCTTGTTGGGGGCAAGATGCTGACTCTATAAACCCTCAGAGAGGGCTGTGGAGCTCCGTGAAGTGGCATACAAGTCTAAGGGCTATGGCTTTTTGAGACCCTTGTGCATAGAGAGTGTCTTAACATTGGCAGAGTTTAATTTTCTAGCATGGTTTCATTATTGTGACTCCATCACAGTCTACGACTTCCAGATTTAATGTATGAAATTCAGATCCCAATCCAATCTCCACTATTAGGCCAACAGTGAGTCTCCAGGTCTCCAAGTTGTTATGAAGACACACTACCGCCGTGAATTCCTTAAGGCAGGACAGTTTAAAAATTTTTTAAAAATACAAATTAAAACATACAAATTACCAATTAAGCACTGCTCACCCTGTGATAATTAAAACTGGTTGTTTTGCCATTTCTCAGTATGAGAGGAAAAAGTAGGAGAAAGTAATCAAAGGAAGCAGTCGAGAGGAACTAATTTAGGTAAGTGTATATATTGTATTTTAAAACATAAGAAGGCAAATAAATTGGCTTTCCTCCACCCCCCCCTACAACAATCAATAGCTTGTTTGTTTTAGTCTAGTATTCAAACATTTAAGAAGTTCAGAAATACAACTATTGTATACAAGGTCCAAAACTATAAGAAAATCAGAGGGGGAAATCATCCCTGGAAGTTGCTTTTCACATTTCTCTTTTAACAGCAGATAAAAGACACATTTCAAATACTTTGGCCACCTAATGGGAAGGAAGGACTCACTGGAGAAGAGCCTAATGCTGGGAAAGATTGAGGGCAAAAGAAGAAGGGGACTGGATGGAGTCACTGAAGCAGTCGGCGTGAGATTAAATGGACTCTGGGTGATGGTAGAGGACAGGAAGGCCTGGAGGAACGTTGTCCATGGGGTCGCGATACATTAACTACAGTTTTCTTCAGAATTACTGCTTTTTCCCCCTAAGGTGTTGCATCAACCTTACTAATGATTATGCAAGATGTATTTCAGTCTGAGATGAGTAAAAAGTATGGCTACCTAGGGAACTCTTTCAACTTAGCATTTGTTGGTCAGCTCAAGGTATTCTGCAAAATTCATTGTAATAACAATGATCAGCAAACTCTGTTTCATTAGCTTTACTTGACTGCATACATGGCAATATTATCCATATTATCCATATGCATATGTAGTCTCAGAGAAGAAATAAATAATGGAAGAGATATTTTTCAAGTTGGTTTCCAGAGGCAATATATTGATTGAGGCATTTCAAATCCAAAATGGCTCTTCACCTGCTTGAGGATTTGGGGACTAGAAAGAGAATCAAGTAGAAACCCAGGCCTATCTGGTCAGCAGGCACCTGTTGGATGGTACTAATGTCCAACAGGTGCTGGATAGCTGCTGTCATGAGAGACCGCTTGTCCAGGTCAGGAGACAGGGGACACTGGAGGAAAAAACTCAGGGTGTGGAGAGAAATTCAAGAGCGAGGCTGAAGGAGACAGTTTCCCTAACCCACTGGTCAGATGGGATTGACTCCCAGACGCTGGCAAAGAGCTCCAGCCTACCACCAATGGGAGGATCAGGAGAATGACTACTTGTAGCGTTGAAAGGGGTGCCCACCTCCACCTCGAAATAGATGCTTAGACTGCCTGCCCTACCTGTCCTGGGACCATCTGGGTCTGGGCCCATACTGTCTGGGTGATCTGTCATAACTGGTTCCCTGATCTGAGGCCCGAAAGGGCCATCTATAATATGAAGGGGAATGAAAGGAGGTTTTCCTATTGAAGGCAGGCAGGATCTTATGCTTGTCCTTTGATTCAATAAGAAACGGGTCCAAGGCCTCCCTGAACAACTGTTGCCCATTGTAGGGGGCTATCGCCAGGCACCATTTGTGGCGAGTTTCAGCATGCCACCCCTTCACTCACTGCATACAGTGGGCCACCAGGGAGGACCCAAGAGCTCAGGCAGCAAATCTGGCAGTTTACAGGATGGCATCCACTGAAAACTGGACTGCCACAATAAGCTTGTTCATGTCCTGATGGGCTTGAAGATCTTCCACCGGTACTCTCTCCTGCATGTGCTGAAGCCACTTGAGGGAGGTACGGGAGATGAAGGATACAGAAGTGGAAGCTCGAATTGCATACGCTGCAGCTTGATGGGCTTTTTTGAGGGCTTGCTCGGTCTGGCAGTCCTCGGGCCGCAATAGTTCCTCCGAGTCACCAGGCATATGTACAGCAGCATAAAAAGCAGACACAATCGCGTCCACATTAGGGACAGGGAGGAGGCCTTCAAGTTCTCCTGTGATATTGTAGTAGTGCCTGTCTGCCTGAGAAGGGACCGCCCCAGAGTTTGGGGCCACCCACGGGCGCATGACTGCCTCCAAAAAAAGGGGAGGCACCACGAAGATGTCGGCTGTAGTGGTGGTCTGGTTGAACAATGGGTCCACTGATGCAGAACCTGGCCATCCTGAGCTGGGGAAGGATCAAGATTGGCGGTCACCTTAGCTTTATGCAATAATGATTTAAAGAGGCTTGGGTTGAAGAGGACCGAGGAGGAAGGAGGGTCAGGTGCCTCTGAAAGGTCTAACTGGTCCTCTGCCTGCAAGCCCTGAGAGTGGGAGCCCTCGGAATAAGCGGGGGAGGAGCACTCGGGACGCCAATCATCCTGGGCTTGGTAGGGCCAAGCTGGGGCCTGGTATGCTGATAATTAGGGGCATTTGTAAGGCTGGTGTCTAACCAGGGGCGTTCTGCTGACAGCCAAGCTGGACCATGCTGGCCTCAATGCCTTGTTTAATTGCCTCCTGGATCATCCATTGCAAGTTGGAGTCCGTCGATGTTGGTGGAGCAGATGCCCATAGCCCAGCCGCTGTTGGGATGAAGGTGGAGGATAATGGGGCCCTAATGTGGCCCATAGCCTCTGTTTGGTGCACCTGACAAGCCCCCAGACCCCACAGATCAGTGCCATGGATGGCTAGACTGTCCAGGGAGGCTAGCCCCATGGTGGGCTGAGGGGCTAGGCTGGATCTTGCCATCAACGCGCCTTCCTGGGATGGGTAGGTCATGGGCACCATGTCCAGGGACTGTTCATGAACAGACCAGGCACCATGCAGATCAGGCCCCTTATCCCTGACATGGTCATCTCTATGACCAGATTTAGCCTCCAGTGAGCCCTCTGCAGGGCCCTTGCCATGGCCTCTATCTCTGGAGGGGCCTTGGGGATGATCTTCATCTCCTTCAGGCCTGGGGGGGGGGATGTGGACCTTCCTAGGCCATTTGGCCTTGACTGCCTCTGCTTGGGTGGCATTAGATGCCATTTGTCACAGTTTGGCTGGTTAAAACGGGCTGCTGACTCAGTTCCACAGTAAAGTGTGAGTGCAATTGCAAAATTTTCCTCAAAAAAATGGCCACTGGTAGTTGCTAGGCAATGACAGAAACAAATGTGAGCAAAAATGGCCGCCCAGGGTTGCTAGGCAATGCATATAATAGGGGCTTTCAAAATGGCCGCTCATTGCTTAGCGACGACTGCAAACAAAATGGCTCCCACTGTTGCCAGGCAGAATTTTGAGAGGCAAATCGACCACTGCTGTTGCTGGGCAGACCGTCAAATCCAAAATGGCTGCTGCTGTCGTCAGGCTGACAGAGAAGAAGCCGCAGCCTTTGCTGTGCCTCGAAAGTCAGACTGAGGTAATCAGGCCCTCCACAAGTGGCAGGAGTGAAAAAGAGCTGAAAAAAGAGACAAAGGGGTGGAGCCAAAGGTCTCCTGCAGGTTTCGGCAGCCAGCCATGAGCGGCAAGCTCTTGTAACTATAAATAGGTTCCTGCCTGCTGCAAGGCGGGAAAGAGCGTGAAAGCTCTCCCTGTCACCAGAGCGCTAGACTCCTGTGATCGAGCAGTTCAGAGTAGCGAAGGGAAGGCTTGCCAAATCGGTCGCAGTTACAGTACAAATCACTGCTAAGGCAGCACAGCTGTAATTAGTCAATAAGCCTTCCTCCAGTGCCAGGCCCGTGAGCCAATGTCAGCCGAATAATGGGGGGACCTGGAGGCCCGAGGGCCCAAAGGGAGAAGCCCCCCTGTAGTCAATAGAGACAGTTGGCCTCTGTTGACGGCTCAAGATGTTATAAAAATAATTCAGGAAGCTGAGAAGCAGCGAACTGATCAGAAATGACAGAGGAGCTGTCAATGAAGAGACTCCACAGTTCTTTGACTAATGATCCAAGCTGGGAGAAATGGAACACACGTCCTCTCAGGCCAAGGACTGAGCCAAAGAGGGGTTGATGGGGACAGAGGCGAAGATATAAAATTTGACAGGTTCTGTCCTTATTGGCTAAAGGTACTGTGTCATCCCATACGTGGATGTTGGCTCCACCCACTATGGAGAAGAGTCTGATTTGGATACCTACAGTAAGCACAGAATAGAGAAAGAAGAAGGGAGAAGGTAGGAAGAAGGAGGAAGAGGAGGAATTTTATTCCTTTCTTGAGGATGCTTCTCCAGAAAGCATGCTTAAAAAGTGAAACTGTAAAAAGGTTGCCCCATCTGGGATTCAAATATCTTTTGCAGCACTACAGTCCACTCATACTCACATCAACAAATCCCATTTCGCAGACTGCAGTCCTATAAACACAGTGGGATATCATTTATGTGCAAGGAGAAGTCAATGAGTTTGTTGCCAACTGGTGCCAGTTTCACTGGAATTCATTAGCTGCTTCATCCTGCTTCATATCTGACTTAATCTGCACCACAATTCTTACTGAGACATTATTTTAAATTGGCAATTACCAGCCACCTTCGGTTCAGAGGCTAAGCAGGGTTGATTCTGATTATAACTTGGGAGCCTACCAACTTTCCACAAACAAATGAAACAGAAGAAAGGAAAAGAAACTCAGGAGGGGGGAAATAAGGTGGATTGTAGAATTTAGTTAGGGAAAAGAACTCAGACTCAAATCCTTCATTATGGCCTTTAGGTTAGAGAGCTTTACAATAAAAATGCACAAGCCTATAAGCAATATAACTGAAAAATAGGCATAGCGTAGAATAAAATTATGCACAATAAATTAATAAAGTAGCAAAATACAGATGATAGTGGCAATGACAAAAATGTGTGCTACTTTTCAGTAATAAGTGGGATGAATAGCACAAATGGTAGAACAAAGGTGGACATCCTGGAAAGGTGTGTTAAGATCCTAGTCAGATAGAAGAAGTAGAACATAGAATAACAGAGTTGGAAGGGACCTTGGAGGTCTCCTAGTCCAACCCACTGCTGAAGCAGGGAACCTTATATGATTTCAGACAAATGCTTGTCCAGCCTCTTTTTGTAAAGCCTCCAGTGATGGAGCACCCACAACCTCCGAAGGCATGGATCAACCCATCGATTGGTTGATTGCTCTCACCGTTAGGAAATTTCTCCTTAGTTCTAGGTTGCTTCTCTCCTTGGTTAGTTTTCATTCATTGTTTCTCATCCCTCAGTGTTAAGAGCACTGAATAAAGGCCACCCAGTGGCCTTTAGGAAACAGGGCTAATGATCCCTTGTCCATTGCTCTTCAAGGGCCATCTCCACAAAGACAATCCTATCTGAGTGCAATGAACTCGGATTGATCGGTGGATTATACTTTCAGGTATACCGAAATATTTCTTGGGAAATATTGAAAAAAAATAACTAACAAACAGTTGAATAAAACAGCTGAAAGCCAGATTCTTCAAGGGTGGATAAGTTCAAGGAAGAAATGATCAGAAGAAAGTATAAAACAGTTCAAAGCTCAATTCCATGATTCAGAGGTGGCAGAGAAGGGTTGCGAAGCCCAAAACAAGAATTTCAACTGCAAGCAACAAAGAATGTACAACTGGTATTTCTCAACCTTTCAGATGGATGGACTTCAACTCCTAGAATTCCCCAGCCAGCATGGGAAACACTGCCATACACTGTGAGCATGTTTTAAATCTGTCAGATGCTACTTGATTAAATCCTGCTTTTACCAGAATTTAGTTTCAGCAGTTCACCAAGTCTCAGCCTTTCATTATCATTATTTTTCTCTTGACCCCCAAAAAGAGAGAACATGGAGTCTACTAGCACTTCATCTCCAGATGTTTCTGCATCTGGAAGCGTCTTTTCATCAAAATGATGGTTTGGTGCCAAAGTAAGTGAATAGATACCAGGGGAATAGATGGGGTATCTAACCCAAGCAGAATGACACGTACGATTCACCTGCAATGGGGATATAACAATAATTAAAGTCCTAGACTGATGTGTTTTTGATGATGCAAAACCAGCATGGAGCTTATATTTGTTAAATCGCTTTTAAAGATATTTCATTGTTTGGCTTCTTCATCAGATGCGTTTAGCATTCATAACATGTCAAATAAAAAATATTTTTTCTTATGCAGAGATTTCACTATCTTACTTACTGAGTGTAACTCATTAATCTATCTGCTCAGCTGGTACCCAGAAAATGATACTTCAGAAACTGACTAGACAATCAGGACTGCTTTGCCATCACTAGTAAAGATAAATAAATCTATTTTCTTTATCATCCTGATGTATAGTGTGTGTAGAATTTTGATTTTCAGAATGAGCATTGTCTTCCTGCATTGTTTTTCTCTGGTTTCAGCAATTCCATCAGGTTCCCTATCTCCCATGCCTAAACCTTAGGACCACCAGATTAGGGCTTCAGTAACCTAGATGGCCATTGGAGGTCAGTAAGGAGATACAGAAAACCCTAACACTCTGCTGCCCTCTGTTGGTTTTCTATGATTTTGCAGATCAGATATTAAAGCTATATGAATACTATGAATATAGTATTCAGTGAATGCCTATTGATCAATACCCCAATCACCTCTATGGTCAAGAATGAGGGAGAGGGAAAGAATATCAAGTGGAAATGAAGTGGTAAATGATACATGCTTGTGGGATGTTTTCTCTACTTTAATAGATATACAAAGGAAAAATTGAAAAGAAAATTGTGGTGAAATTCTTGAAGTATCTGGTTGAAATTCTGCAAGGTTGATGGCCATTGAAGGCTCTATCCTATTTTCATTTTGTTCTGTCACAGGCTGAGTGGATGAAGGTATTTTGATAATTTCTTACTATAAAGTGGGCTTAAATTTTTGAAATGAATCTAACTTTGAATCAGTTAAAATCAGATCTTGTGGCTTTTGAACCTCAAACCCCACATTTGAATTGAATTGAAACAACCTTCAAAGCTCAGAATGGGTTTTAGATGATTTATGACATCTCTATTAATAGCATTTTAAAGTCCTGCCTTCATTACAGATGAAGAGATGAATTTAGTAATCCTATATTTGCCTTTGGCTAGGTAGGGAGTTTATCCCACATGGCATTATGTTACACTTAACTCTTAAAAAGTTTCTGAACAGGTCCAGAAGCTACTAGAATAGGACGAGTCCTGAGAAGTTATCTTTTTATTATTTGAAGAGAAGTCCAGCCTGATCCTAGGATCGTTCTTACACCTAAAAGAGGTCTACAAAGCATGCTGTGAATTAAGACATGGAACATGGGGCTGGACATGGGGTTCTTCTAGGCCAAAACCTGCTTAAGACAGGAGCCTGATACCATCCCAGACAAATGGTTGTCCATTCTGTTTTTTGAAAGGTGATGGAGCATTCACAACTATTCCATTGATTCATTGTTTTCACTGTCAGAAAATTTCTCCTTACTTCTGGGTTGAATCTCTCTTTAACAAGCTTCCATCTGTTATTTCTTGTCCTGTCCTCAGGTGAGTTGGAGAAAAGGTCAATCCCCTCTTCTTTGAGATACTTTAAAGAATCAGAATAGAGCTAGAAGGGACCTTGGAGGTTTTCTAGTCCAGCCCGCTGCTCAAGCAGGAGACCTTATACTATTTCAGATAGATGGCTGTCCAATATCTTCTTAAAAACCTCCAGTGATGGAGCATCCACAAGTACTGAAGGCAAACCATCCCACTGATTAATTGTTCTCACTGTCAGGAAGTTTCTCCTTAATTCCAGGTTGCTTCTCTCTTTGATTAGTTTCCATCCATTCTTTCTTGTCTTGTCTTCTGGAGCTTTGAAAAATAAGTTGACACCCTGCTCTTTGTGGCAGCCCACAAGGCCCTTGTCTTTGTGGCAGAAGTAGGGAACTCAAAACAAAGCTCCCCATCTACTCATAAGTAGCTGACCTGGCAATCCTAAAATGACATAGTTTTCTCTAAAAAATTCAAAGCATCCTAATGGGTTTTCATCCTTCCTTTTTGAAAAGATGCATCTCTCTCCTTTACATTTATACGGAGAAGGAAATAAACTGCACCCAATATTTTCTCCAATTAATCTGTTTAACTTTCCAATTTTGTACTCAGTAGGCTTGAAGTTCATGGGATGAGTGACATACAGCATTCCTCTTCTTACTGGGCTTATTTAAATCACCCTTATTATTTATTTAGAACATTGTAGTTGAATTATAATACAGCTTCATAAATAATCCATCCAGGAGATAGGAAACCATGATAAAATATAACTTGCAATTTTACAAGGCCCATATTTTATATTGAAACATTCACAGTTCAAACAACATTTGACTCCCTTGATCTGTATTAAATTTATTTAATAGCTCCTTGTGTGACATCCATGCTATCTCTCTAAGAATCTACAGATACATCTCTCATTAGTGCAGACAATAGCTAAGTGGTTTTGAGGCCAAGAGGTCTCATACCTTCCTTTAATTATGTATCACACAATACTTTTCCTAAGATTGCCCTGAAATGGGTGTTTTCCATACAATTTCAAGCAAATAGCCTAGAACGGCTTAAGTAAAAAATGGACCCCTTGCTCTGCGGCAACCAAATCCAACATTATACTTTAGCATGGAATTAGTTTAATCTCTGATAATTTGGAGGAAAAAATAAAGATTTAACTGGGTCCGGGAACAGACCTAGTCAGGATTTTCTCCTGGAGGAGGACATCATTACAATTGTAGTTACTATATATATGTGTCCAGCACCAGGGAAATCAGGAGTTTCAGGCAGTTCAATGGGTATAAAGATTTACTGCAAGTTTAAGTTCTCTACAAGTATGTGGCCAAGTGACCGCTGAGGGAAATGCACAGGAGTTAAGAATAGAAAGGAATTCTAGGTGGGCTGGACTTAGATCTCTTGCAGGTGCAAAGAGACTCATGATTTATGATATATTTGACCCCTCCCTCAGGCTCAGTCTTGTCAATATGTTGATCCTAAAGGAAATTGACTCTGACTGTTCTTTGGAAGGGTGGATATTGAAGTTGAAGCTCTCAAAAACTTTGGCCATCAAATGAAAAGAAGAGGACTCCTTGGAGAACACCTTGATGTTGGGGAAGATGGAAGATGAAAGGAGAAGGAGACTGCAGAGGATGAGATGGTTAGAGGTTGACATGATGGACATGGGTTTAGGTAGAGTCCAGGAATAGTGGAGGACAGGTGGGCTGCATGCTATGGTCCATGGGGTCATGAAAAGTTGTGACTGAACAACAGCAATGCAAGGGAATATGACAAATTTGTTTAAACTAACACAACTTTGGACAATGTCAGCAGCATTAGGTAGACCAGACCAGGAAATCAACTCCAAGTGGAAGGCTAAAACTAGTTTTACTGAGAGTGGCTGGAATAACAGAATCTTGCAAATTTGATAGTGCTGAACTATCTCCTCCAGTGAATCAGGGAAGTATCTCCCTGAGTCACTTCCAAATGTTATCTTGTTGCTTTGGATTTAAAAAACATTTTAGCTCCCTTTGCCTAGGCAACTATGATGATTCCCCTGACACTTCCCCAGATACCTCTCCAGATGTCAGCTCAGAGAAAGATGAACCAGTTCCAGGCACGTCTGGAGGGGAGTTGGTCAGTGGCTCCGAGCAGCCGTCTGAGAGGGATTTGGCTAAAGTACAGATGCAGCAGGACAGTGGTGAGGCTTCAGGCGGGAAAAGAACACAGCTGCAGTGATGAGGAAGAGGAACAGCCTGCTGCACCTGATCCAAGAACATGTAGGGCAGAGAAAAGGTAGGAGCAGAGAAGGTCAGCCAGATTACTTGCAAGGAGGCAGCCTCGCCCCTCTTGATGGGCTACCCTGGAAGCTATTTAGCACAGCAGACAGATGAAGGCAATGCTGGGAACGATGTGTTCATTTCCTTGCTGCCTGTTGTTGGCGTCATTTGAGTAGCCTGTGGAACTCATTGTGATTGAGCTGGTGATGCTGGGGAATACCAGTTCAGGCTTAGAAGCCTTAATAAAGACTTCTTACACTTGTGGTGTGTATGTGTGCTTCAACCCTAGATCTTTTGCAATGTCTATTTCCAGATCAAGGAGACCCACCAATCTGCCTCAAACAGAATAATCTGTTTTTATTTCAAGGATAAAGCCTCCCAAATGTCATGCATATTGATTGACTGACAAGCTCCAATGAGATCAGGTGGACATGCAACCAAACCAACAACTGAGGAGAGAGTTCATACTCATTCTGCTGGATTTTTTGGGATGTTGTTTTTATTAACATGCAACATGATCATTATCTTAAATGGAAGGAAGGAAGGAAAGGAGGGAAGGAGGGAGATAGTAATAGCATTTAAGACTTATATACCAATTTGCAATGTTTTTACAGCTCTCTCTAAGCAGTTTACAGAGTCAGCCTATTGCTCCCAACAATCTGGGTCCTCATTTTACCAACCTTGGAAGGGTGGAAGGGTAAGTCAACCTTGAACTGATCAGGATTGAACTGGTGTCAATGGGCAAAAATAACCTGCAATACTGCATTTTAACCACTGCACCACCAGAGCTCTTATCACAGTTTGGTTGTTCTCCCAAGCTGCCCAACATGTTAGGAGCTTACATTTTTATGGTATAAAATATAACCTACAACGAAGGAAAATAATTGTCATATTTTTTGCTCTTAAGATACATTTTGGCCTTGAAGATTATCTGCAGATGCCGTAACCATGGTAATTAATATGCATCAATCATTGCATTTAAAAGAAAAAGATGGGCAAACAGCCTCAATTTTGCAGAATTAAAAAGTAGACTTTCTGATAGCAGTTCTGGACTGAGCAAATGGAGAGACTCTGAAGTGATCTTTAGCATCTTCAATCAGATTGTTCTCTTTTGGTCTTTGGTTATTTGGGTC
>JANHGD010161957.1:0-11443 GCA_027560375.1 Imantodes cenchoa
AAGCGTATCCTGCAGTGGAAAGAGAGATCACAAGGGGTTAATCAACTTAACCACCCCTCCCTCCCCCAGGGGGACCCATGGGCTTATTGGGGTATTTGTCATGGAATTGTTTAACTAATCTGTCTACTTTTACTTTTCAACTGTTTACCCACGTAGATTCAGACAAAGGGTACTCCTTCCAATGAAAGAAGTATTGCAATTTGCCTCTAAAGACTCAGGAGTCTAAGATTCTCTTCATCTCATAATGCGTCTCCCCCTATATTACCAGAGGGGGATGTGGTGGTAGGGCTTGTGGCCTTAAATCAGATCTCATCACCAGTTTTAGTAAGCTGCAATGGAACACTGGGTGGATTTTCCCCAACATCCTGGGCAATGCAAGCTGTACGGTGACTGGGTTTATGATTTTGACTATCGGGAAGGGATCTATGAATTTTGGCCCTAGTGTTTTGCTGGGCAATCTCAATCGGAGATATTTTGTGGACAGGAAAACTTTTTCTCCCGCTCAGAAAGTTGGTTGGAGTGATTGGTGCTTGTCAGCTTGCTTCTTGTAGGCTTTGGCAGCATTGGTCAGTGCTCTCTTGGTGTTTTCCCATCCCTTCTTTAGGGTTTCCATCCATTCAGCCAGGGATATGGAAGTGGGTGCTTCTGTGGGTAGTTCCGGCATGGGAACGAAATCTTGGCCACTGGTGACTTGGAAAGGAGTCAACCTGGTGCTGCTGTGAACGACGTTGTTATACGCTACTTCTGCATGTGGTAGCAGCTCCTCCCAGTCATCTTGTTGGTAATCTACGTAACAGCGGAGGTACTGCTCCACCATTGTGTTGGCTCATTTGGCTGCACCGTTGGTACTCAGATGAAAAGCCGAGCTAAGTCCTTGCATGGATCCAATCGCGCATATGAACTCTCTCCAGAACTTGGCAGTGAACTGTACACCTCTATAGGCTATGACCCTCTTGGGCACTCCATGCAAGTGGTAGATGTGTTTGAGGAACAACTTTGCTAAGTGTCTGCCGGATGGCAAGCCAGAGCAAGCGACGAAATGGGCTTCCTTTGGGAATAAATCAACTACCATCCAGATCACCGTGTTTTCCCTTGCTGCCTGGAAGCTCCACTATGAGTTTCCAGGCAGTGATCTCTTCCCAGGGTTTACTGGGATCAGATACCTGCTACAGGAGTCCAGATGGCGCAGCTCCTCACATAGTCCTCTACCTTTGACTTCATCTTTGGCCACGAAAACTGCCTTCGCATCAGGTGGAGAGTTTTCAGAAACTCAAAGTGTCCTCCTAGCTTGGTGTCATGGCTCCGCTAGAGCACTTGTAACCTGAGGCTGGCAGGCATGTATAACATGGAGCCCTTCCACGCTAACCCTTCTCTCACAGTTAGGATATCCTTGTTATCATTTAGCCAGGAATCGCTAGGCAGTGCTGCCTTAAATTTTTCAATCCACTCTCCCTGGTCTCTGCTGCTTGACCATTGGGTCTGCCCTCTGGTGAGGACAGAAGATACTACTTCCCCCTTCAAGGGGGAAGCTCCTGCCGCTTCCTCAGATGAGGCTGGAATTACGGAGTGGAACTCTTCTCTTTGACTGTCATACTGTGGCTTCCTGGACAACGCGTTGGCCAATAGATTCTTCCCCACGGGGATGTGCTTCAGTTCAAAATCGAACCGCCTAAAGTACTGCGCCCATCGCACTTGCTTTGGTGAAAGTTTCCTAGGGGTCTTTAGGGTTTTGAGGTTCTTATGATCTGTCTTGGCCCCTTCTAGGAATTGCCTCCACGTTAGCAGCACCCAACGAACAGCATAGGCTTATTTCTCTCAGATGGCCCACCTCCTCTCGGTTGCTGTCAGCTTTTTGGAGAGGTAAGCGCATGGCAAGAGTTGGTCCTCTTCGTTCTTTTGCAGTAGTACCACTGCCACAGCCACGTCGTTAGCGTCTGACTGAATTATGAATTGCCGTTCAGAGTCGGGGTGCTGTAAGATCAGTTCCTGGGCAAAGAGCCACTTCAGTCTTTCAAAGCCTTTCTGGCAATCCATCGTCCAGCTGATGGGCTGCTTTGGCTTCGGCTTGGTGGGTGTCGGGCCTGTTTTTAGCAGCTTCATTAGTGGCAGAGCTACCTCAGCGAAAGCCAGGATGAACTGCCTATAGAAGTTCATGAACCCCAGGAAGCTCTGCAATTGCTTGCGAGTGTGTGGGGGCTGCCAATAAAGTACTGCTATCACTTTCCCTGGATCCATCTTGATGCTGTCCTTGGAGATACGGTATCCTAAATAGTCCAGTGAAGTCTTGTGAAATTCACATTTGGAGAGTTTTGCATATAACTTGGCGGCTAGGAGTTTTTTCAAAACTTGTTGCACGAGCTTCACGTGTTCTTCCAGTCTCACTAAAGATGAGGATATCATCTAAATAGACAAACATCCCTTTCTACAAGTGGGGGTGGAGCACCTTGTTGACATACTGCATGAAAACTGTGGGGGGGCCCTGCAGTCCAAAAGGCATCACCTTGATTTGGAAGCTTCCCAGCGGGCAGTTGAATGCAGTTTTCCATTCGTCCCCTTCCGTGATTTGGATATGATAGTATGCTTCTTTTAAATCTAGTTTGGTAAATACCTTGTCTTTGGACAAGTGGTTTAGCAACTCTTTCATGAGGGGGAGGGGGTTGGTGTTCTGCACACACACCTCATTCAGATTTTAGAAGTTGACACATAATCTGACCTCCCATCTTTCTTCTCTTTGAATAGCATGGGGGCAGCGACCCTCGATTTTGCTGGTTGGATGAACCCCCTCTTCAAGTTGGCATCAATGTACCTCCTCAGCTCTCCCAGTTCCTTTGGGGACATGGAATACATCTTCAGCTTTGGGAGCATTGCCCCCGGTTTGAACTCTATCGCGCAATCCGGTCGGCCGGTGAGCGGGTAGTTCATCACACTCTTCCTTGCTAAACACCCTCTCTAAGTCTCGATATTCTCTCGGCACCTTCTGGGAACCTGGGGGAGTGGCATCCCTCACAAGGGTTGCTAGTTGAGGATCGGTTCCCCCCTACAGGCATCGGCCCTTCTCGGCGCTTCTGGTTCTCCAGAGGGGGTGTTGGTCTGACATGCATGGTTAACTTCCGGTACCCATCTTCCCATCTTATGGTGGCTGCCCAGTTGTCGAGCTACGCCAAGCCGAGGATGATGGCTTCTGACATCTTGGGGGCTACAGTGAAAGTAATGCATTCATGATGCCTCCCCATCCTTAATTCTACGGGCTCTGTGAGGAGAGTGGCGGGGGACCCCCCGATCAGCGATCTGTCCAGCTGTTGGAACCAGATGGGGCTCACCAGGGCCCTAGTACAGATCCCCAGCTTTTCCATCACTACCTTCCTGATTAGGCACCATGAGCAACCCATATTGATTATGGTGTCTACCTCCCTTCCTTCCCCGTTTCGGGCACTTTAATCTTTGTCTTTATGAGGAAAGAGCAGACAGCTTCACCCATCATTGGGTCGTCTTCATTGCTGCTCCCTTCGTTCCACTGGGCTGCTGCTTCTTCCGTAGGTGTGGTCTTGTCATCCAGAGGGCAAGGGTGCTCTTCTGACTGCAGTGCCAGTCATCTCGATTCTGGAGGTCTTGAACCCCTCTTCCCAGAAGCGGGAAGTGGCCTGGCCTTCGGCTGAGGGATGGGGTCTGGCACCAGGCACTCAGTGGCTCGGTGGCCGGCCTGACCACACTGATAGCACTTCACACCCCTCGTCTTGCAATGCGGGGTTGCTGCAGGCCTAGGTGGGACCCTGCGACCCATCTGCCCCCTGGCTGGCCGGTCGATGGGGGTCTCCTTTTGGCTCTTGACCACACAGTCTAGAGCTATGGCGGTAGTATACCAATCTTGGATTCGGCACGGGACCCCCTCGACCTCGCATGCCTTTTTCAATTCCGGATCCAGTGCATCTCGGAACGCTCCCTCCGACTGGAGCCCCTCCCTGCTGCCCCTGTTGACCTAGGCACCATGCAGGGAGGGGCTCAAGTCGGAGGGGGACCCCAGCAGGCTGTCGCTGAGGAACGGATCCAAAGTTTGAAGCAAGCAGGGCACCCAGTGAAAGAACTGATATGGGAGTTTAGAAGAGCGGCTCGGAATGTGCGGGACTGGCCCAAATGGCTCTTGGTGCATGCGTTCCGAGATGCACTGGATCCAGAATTGAAAAAGGCATGTGAGGTCGAGGGGGTCCCGTGCTGAATCCAAGATTGGTATACCACCGCCATAGCTCTAGACCGTGTGGTCAAGAGCCGAAAGGAGACCCCCATCGACCGGCCAGCCGGGGGGCAGTTGGGTCGCAGGCAGTCTGCAGACAGGGACAAGCGGGCGGGCGCGGCCAGACCTGACATCGCAGGGTTTGGCTGGGCTGCCCCCATCCACGGTGTGATGTTCGGCTGCTGGGGGTTTCCCGGGGTCCATGGCTCTGCGCCCATCTCAATCCAGAGAAGAAAGCCCATCCTGGTGGGGCTTGCCATGGTGGTGTTGCTCCCAGCCCTGGGAAAGGAGCTGTTGGTGGTGCTCTCCATCCTCCCAGTTGCCAGTGTTGGGTGCTCCCTAGGCCGGGTTGATGGATTGGCTCTGGAGAAGGGCATTGGGATGTCCAAGTAGGCTTCACCCCAGTGGGGACGTTCCCTAGGATTCCACTTGCTGGCATGTGGAAAAAACAGGTGTCTCCGCTCAATTGGGGGCCCTGGTGCCTCTCTGGGAAGAACCATGGCTGAGCCAAGTTCCTTCTAGGGGCTTCAGGCTGTGACTGGGGGCTTGTCCAACTCACTTTTAAGCGTTCAAACCGGACTGACTGCATGACAGTGGCTGGAATTCTTTTCCTTCAGAACAGTCTGTGAGCATAAATTCTTGCTGTCTCCATTCCTGAGCTGAGAGCAGCCCTGCACCCAGAGGGCCTCCCTCCCCTTGAGGGAGAGGACTCAGATCCCCTGCTGCTTGCTCCTGTTCCATTTTCTCTTTTTCTGAGTCTTCACACTGCCCGGTGCCGGGTCGGATGTTGGGGCTCAGAGACCCAACCAGCGCCCCGAGCTCGGGGTACCTGGATGAGATTTATGGAGATTCGGGTTAAATGTGATAGTATCAGATAACATCCGAACTTAAATCAAAGTCCAAGTCAAAGTATTCCTCAGCATTCCATTTATTTGTCGGAGCCATTCTGGCACCTACACTGGGTAATCCGAATCTAAGCTTTCCCAGCCAGGTGAAAGTTCACACCCCCTTGCTGTCCAACCCCAAACTTGTCATGTTGTCCACTCAGGTTGTACCAGCATGGCCACTTCTTCTTCCACTTCTGCCCAGGGGGTAAATACCTTCAAAGGAATGCTTTGTAGCTGCAACTGCTCACTCTCCTAACATCCCCCCCCCCAAGTTCCCATAATCATCTACTGATAGTGTGGCAAGCCATTAATTTATTCCCAACTTGTACACTGGCTTGACAGCCACATTGGCCCCGGCAGGCTTGGTTTGGCGACCTTAAGGTTCTATTCCGGGCCCCTCCCTTCAGACTTTCACTGAGGCAAGATCTGCTCAGGCAGCGGGAGGTTGTTCACCCAGACTTTTGATGGCTACAGTTAACCACGTGGCACTTGAGCGGGGATCCCTACATCGCCAGGACTATGATGGGGATGTGATAGACATTATTCAGGCCTCTAGACAGCCTTCCACTAACCGCATATATCAGGCGACGTGGAGGGTTTTCTGTGATTGGTGCGATTCGGAGGGCATCTCCCCCCTTTGGGTTCCTATTCTTAAGATCCTTCGATTCCTCAAAAAGGGACTGACAATGGGGCCATCACCTAACGTGCATAGGTGACAGTTGCGGCTCTGTCCTCGGTCCTGTCCTGTGAACATTTTCAATCCCTAGCTCATTATCCTATGACCCACCTTTTTCTCAAGGGTGCCTCTAACATCAGCCCTCCAGTGGTCCACGGGTTCCCAACCTGGGATCTGTCCCTGGTCCTTGAGTCATTGGCTAGATCTCTCTATGAACCGCTGCGGGACACGAGTCTAAATTTTCTGTCGTATAAAGTTGCCTTTTTGTTAGCCATTACGTCTGCTCATCGTATTTCTGAGTTATCTGCTTTGTCTTCTGCAAGGATTTGTGTATTTTTCATTCGGACAGAGTGGTTCTTTGGCTGGACTCTTCCTTTATGCCGAAGGTGAACTCCCTGTTCCATTGTTCCCAGGAGCTTATTTTGCCCTCCTTTTGTGCTCATCCCCATCACCCTCGTGAAGTAGTGTGGTATTCCTTGGATGTCAAACGGGCCCTTAAAATTTATCTGGACAGGACATTCTCCTTTCATTGGTTGGAGGCTCTACTAATGGGGTTTCTCCCTCACTCACTTGGGTTGAAGGTGTCTCTTGCGACAGTGGACAGGTGGATCTGGGCCGCAATTACCAAGACTTATGCCATTGTGGGTTGCCCAGTCCCGACCAACATCATGGCCCATTCTACGTGCAGCGCGTCCACTTCTGCAGCTTGGAAGACCCAGGTGTCTTTAGAAGAGGTTTGCCGCGTGGCGACTTGGGCGTCACCGATGCAGTTCATTCAGCATTATAAGATAGACTCCTTCGCATCTGCGAAAGCCACCTTTGGGTGGCGTGTGTTGCAACAAGTCGAGGAGTCGTTGCCTTGACCTGTTCCTTTTGTTTTTTTCTAATTCTGAGGCCCAGCTTAGGGACTTGACTTAGCTTGGTATGTCCCTATCTGAATGCTAGCTCCAACCTCTACCGAGAAGGGGCGTTGTCTTACCTGATATGCCCTTTCTCGTAAATTGGAGCTAGCATTCAGCCCCACCATTGGTTTTTCCTTGGGAGACACTGTGTGTGTTTTTCTTGTTAATCATATTTTCTCCGGTCTTTACAGCAGTCAGGTCGTTCCTGGATTCATTGATTGTTTTCCTTTTCACGGAGTTGAGTTTTCCATGGTTCTGATCCACGTCGAGTCTGTCTGTCCAGCTTCGTCTAAACTGGGAATATAACCAAGATGGTA
Organism: Imantodes cenchoa; assembly: GCA_027560375.1. Taxonomy (NCBI): domain Eukaryota; kingdom Metazoa; phylum Chordata; class Lepidosauria; order Squamata; family Dipsadidae; genus Imantodes; species Imantodes cenchoa. Next base: position 7,011 of record JANHGD010161957.1, read on the forward strand.
CATGGAGCCACAATTGAATTTGATTGACAGACTCAGTCCTCAATGTGATTGGATGAGGACAACCCTATCTGAATGCTAGCTCCAACTTATGAGAAAGGGCGTTTCAGGTAAGACAACGCCCCTTCCATGGATCAGTTGCTGCCACTGAAAAGGCATAACTTTATTAAAGTAAATTTCAAGTTAAGTAAATTTTTTCTCTCTTTACTCATTGTTGATTACAATTTACAAAGCCAATTTAGAAAGTAGATTTCTGAGAGGAATTGGAATTTTTTGTTAGGTAACATTTATTATGTAATAAGTTTAATAATAATTAATGCATCATAGGGCAAAAAGGTTTGAACCAAGGAACCTCAAATAGGCTAATGCACAGAATTTATCCAAAATCCATGACTTGTGATTCTGGAGGGAATGAAATTGGAAAAGTTGTAGCTGCTTCCGTGCTACAAGCTATTGCCAGTCCAATCTACCAAAAACATTGTTAGTAATTGTTGTTTTACCCAGCACACATTTAAAGAATTGAGCAGGATTCATAATATAGAAAAACTTCTTTATCTACAAAAATATAAAAACATGATAAAAGCAAACAGTACCTATGCAGCTCTTGCAACATGGTGGGGAGAACAAACTCAGAACACAGAATAGCTAAGCCACACCCAGACTAAAAACTGCTCACATGGCTCTCACAGTAAATCCTGTGTCTCAGTCAAAAAACAGTTCCCATTGGCTGGCTTGATGCCAAGGCTATTCCAGTTCATAAATTCTTTATACACTGACACTCCTCCCTTTATGACTGGAATAGACATAAAACCAAATAATTTAATATTCTTCCCATTGTTCATTCCACCCAATAACTTGGTCATTACATCAGCTAGATTGTCTTCTGAAGAACAGTTAAGCAAGTGAATTAGTTTATTTTCAATAGCTTCTCTGACATTACAATACTTAATGTCCACCTGCTTGCTTCTATTTTTCATTCTGTCACCTGTTGCCATTTTAGTGCAAGCAACATTATTTTCAAACACTGTTACAACTTCATTAACTTCTGTGTTTTAATCCTTTAACAGCTGTTCGTACCAAGTTACTTCTGAACAAAGTTCAGATAGAGCAATACATTCTCCTGTGCGCTGCTTGGAGAGTCCAAGCATGGGTTTCAAATTGTCTGATTGGCCAGAAATTGAGCTGCAAATTCTTTGGCCACTCCTCTTCCTCCAGCCAATCGTCAGTTTTTCCAACTCAGTTGGCCAAGAGAGACATTGATTGAGTTGCTCCTTAATTAATTGAATTCAATTGAGTTATTAATTTGGAAATTGCATAAAACTAAATTTAATATTTAAAAGATCACCGCTAGAGCCATCGTTGCCATGTGGTCGGCTCTGAATGGAAAGAATCCTAGGTGCTAAGTAAGCTCCAGGGAGATTATGAACTAATTGACAGACATAATGAGAATCAGAAATAATGTTAACAGCACCAGAAGAAAATTGCTGAAAAGCTAATATGACAGCTGCTAATTCTGAGCATTGCGGAGTAGATTGAAGAGGAGTACTGAGTTCTCCATTCCAGAGAAAAATCATCCTGAAAAGCAATAGCACCTCTAGTCTTTCCTCCATCTGTGAAAATGGTAGAAGCATGTTTCAAAGACATAAATGATTGTAAATTAATCAATTGTAAAGGTGCAGAAATAGCTAAGGTAAGATGGGGATCTTTGGGAAGATGAAAAGTATTTTCTCCTACAAAATCTGCCAAGGCTATTTGAAAAGATAAAACTCTCTGAAATGCAAATTCAGATTCAGATTTAGAAATAGGAAAAATGATTTTTAAAAGATCCTGGCCAACTCTAGCAGGTGCTCGTATACGACCAGTTGCACAGAGGTCAGCTAAAGCCTAAATGTAAGGATAAATATTTTGATGAGAACCATGGGATAAATATAACCATTCTACAAGATAAATTTGTTGCAAGGATATTACAGCCAATACTCCAGTAGGAGTTTGAGGTGTTGGCAAAAGCAATAAACTAAGATCTTGAATATTGGAAGGTATTCTAGCCACAAATTGAATTTTTAACACTTTATTATTTGAACAGCTTGACTAGCTTCCTGAGGGATTGAAATAAGATCACTAGGATGTTTAGCTTTAGTCAATAATGTAAATAATGGACTTAATAGAGAAGTAGGTAATTTAAAGAAAGGGCGTACCCAATTAATAGTTCCCAGCAATGGTTGTAACTGAACTAAAGTAATAGAAGATCTGATTTGTAATTGTGGGATAACTGGTGCAGCATAAGATTGAGACATTTTATGTCCTAGGTACAAGTAAATATAGCTTATAGCTGATTTTTTTCTGGTGCAATGTTTAATCCAGAAGGGAGAAGACTATTCACCAAATAAGACTAATTCTTTCTCTTCTAGCATTTTATGAATCAGACCAGCATTTTTTTTACTACTGGAAAAGATGCATGAGTTGATATTAGACTCTTAGGAGGGACAATTTGCAAAGTACTATATGAAAATATGAAAAAAGGAGGGAGATCTCTAGTAAGTTCAGCTGATTTAATGAACCCAATTTTATCAACAGCATAAGACATTGATGCCAGCAGTTAAGTATTTCTGCTGCTGCATGAGGCTCTGAATGAAATGTCTTGCCTATCCTTTCTCAATCTCTGAGCTTTAGAGATCCACATTCAGGATACCAAGGACATTGTTTCCCTATCTCATTTACCAGATTCCTAAGCTGAGTATCAGAAATGGACCCACCGGCTTTCTGCACTAAATACTTAAGCTCCTGAACATGCTTTTCCTGCACATGAGATAAACTACAACCCATACTTACCACAAATTGGGGTCCTTAGAGGACAAGGTGCACCTTTTGGGGTCTGTTCCAGACAATGATAAGCAGGGTGGAGGCTTCTGAAGATGTCCCTGTGATGGGTGCCAGATGTAGAAATCGCAGACACAGAGACATGATTTCTTGAACAAAGCTTTGTTCAAGTTGGAAAAATCTCTCTGAGATGAGCAACCTCATGTTTAAAGCTCTCTCTCTCTCTGGACTTGTAAGTTTATTATTTATAACAAGTTTTCTTTTGTATACAAGTATAAAGTATTAACTTTACTAATCTAGTTACAATGAATAAATGGTTAATATGTGACACATAGTATACAGACAAATCCTGTCAAGGTACGATTACTAATTAAACAGAGGAATGTCTAATTAACTTTACTCTAAACAAAGAGAAGAGTTTTAATTACCTTAGGTAAACGGAAGCTTGAGCAAATAATCATTTCCTTAAACTAATCAAACGAGTAGGTTGCCTAATCAAGCAAGTAGGTCGTCTAATCATATCGACCAGAGGGTATTCCACATTCTTGGTAGATATTGACATTTCACTCTTTTTTATTTAATTTAAAGAAATATCTTCACACTCAGATTGTTCATTATAGATATTATTAAATTGTTCATATTGTTGTAGTTGTTTATATAATACATGAGCCTGAGTTTTATGTAAAGTGTAGTTCTGTCGTTTAGGGATACAATAAGAAATAATAGAAGGCAGACATTTCATAAAACAGCAAAAGCAAATAAGTATAACAAAAATACCAAGGGCATACTGAACAATAACTCTAATCCATCCAGTTGGAAGCCAAGGCTATAGACCATCCCACCAAGCAGATAATATATCCTCTCGAATCTGAGAAGCCAATTCTTTCAATGTATCTAATTGTTGTTTTATAATTTGAGATTTATCAGAAATATTAAAACAACCCATATTTTTTACAGATTCACAACCCAAGTGATATATTAACAATAAAAAATCTATAGCAGCTCTACTGTCCAGAATTGCATGTCAAAGTTCACCTACATATACTTCTATATAAACCTTATTCTTAAGTTAAATTGAATGAATGATCACAGCAATAGTCTGTTGGACCTATGTTAACATTTATTTTTGCTCAAAGTTAATATGAATGCTTTCTGTTAATAACAGTATTTTGTGTTCTGATAGGCTGCTTTGGGTGCTAAACTACCCTTACGCTGCATGGGAAAGAAAATTGATTCAACTAATTCAAAGGTCCATTTACAACAACAAAAACTTGATTGTAGCCAGTAAGCATGAGTTGCTTGAATATTTTTGTTCTTTTTAATTTTTGTGTTTAATTTAACTTTGCTATACTCCCATTACAATAAAGAGGCCCTTGAAATCAGTTAACTCCTGGTGACTGCACAAACACATCCATGTAGTTTCGTTTGACAATGAATACTGAAATGGCTTATCATTGTCTTTTTGGGTTCTGTTTCTCCCCACTTTGTTGAGGTTCACAATATTGCTACAATGTTATTAGATAATGTCTGTCAAAAACAGATCATGGTTTGTCAAAAACAGATCATGCCAGACTAATCTTATTGCATTCTTTGACAAAGTGACAAAATTAGTGGACCAG
>JANHGD010162587.1:0-11437 GCA_027560375.1 Imantodes cenchoa
TCTACTTATCTTTGTTAACAGTTTGGGGTCACGTAGGAAGTGTGTGATTCAGCGAGGGGGGGGAATTCCCACTACCGGTTCTAGAGAACCAGTCCGAACCGGCAGAAACCATTTATTGGGATCTATCATTGCTTCTCTGCTCTCCTGCTCTTCCCTCTCTCCTCATAAGTTCAAAATGCAAGGAAGGATGTCCGATGCAATGTGATGTGTTCAATAAGTGCTACTTATTATCTCCTAAAAGACAAAGAATTGGAAATTGGTGTGACACAGACAAACATGATTATGTGATTTACATATTAAAGTTCCCCTGGGGTTTAATTTGCATATGAAAGAATCCTGGAGCATGAAACAAAGGATTAGGAAGCATGACAAGAGTGTTATTAGCAAAGAACAGACTTTGTCCTCCAGACCAACCTTTCAAATAATCGGGAATATATTTATCATTCATGAGTCTAGCAGTCAGAGTGGGCTTCCCTTTCACCAAAACGTAGGAAGCAGGAAATAAAAGGACTTTTTTTTTTAAACTTAAAAGGCGTTAAGTAAATTTCCTAGTATTTTAAGAATAGATATTCATGAGACTTCCATCTGCCTCGACTCTTCCAATAACTTTAGGTGTGCCTTTTTAAAATGCAACACCTGGCTGAGCTGGCTGTAAAAGGACATCCAAGCTCCTTTGTCAAGTGCAAAGCAACGTTTATCTGAAGTTTGGATTTTTTTTCTTTTTTTCTGGAATCATAGCAACAGGCTGTCTTTGGCCCATTCCGTTGTTCGAATGAAAGGACGTCTGTTGTAACGGGAAATATGAATATATTTCATTATGCAGCAAAGGCCCAGGAGACAATTCAAGGGTGACACCTTCTGAAATAAACAGTCTGATTGTGGAAGATAGAAAGACTGGGCGATTCAGAATGGATTTGGTTGTTGTTAGTCACGAAGTCATGTCCGACGCATCGCAACCCCATGGACAACGTTCCTCCAGGCCTTCCTGTTGCCTACCATCCCCTGGAGTCCATTTAAGCTCACACCGACTGCTTCAGTGACTCCATCCAGCCACCTCATTCTCTGTCGTCCCCTTCTTCTTTTGCCCTCAATTGTTCCCAGCATTAGGCTGTTCTCCAGTGAGTCCTTCCTTCTCATTTGGTGGCCGAAGTATTTGAGTTTCATCTTCAGGATCTGGCCTTCTAAAAAGCAGTTAGGATTGATCTCTAGGACTGACTTGTTCGTTCGCCTTGCAGTCCAAGGGACTTGCAGGAGTCTTCTCCAGCACCACAGTTCAAAGGCCTCAATTATATGGCGTTCAGCCTTCCTAATTCACCTTAATCACTGATTACACCATAATATTAGTATTGCTGTTTTCTGTAACAATGAAAGATGCTGTTATCTGCAACAAAGCTTTAGTATCAAAAAGTATGAGGTCAGGCAAAGCTCAAGCAGTTTTAATATTTAGGAATTCTCCCTAGAGAGCTATGATCTGGACATTATCTGCTGGAAGGTTTTTTGCAGTTCTTTTCTCACTCACATAGTGCTGTGCTACGGGAATAGTTGTTTACATATAAACTCTCTTACTGTTCAGGTATAGGAAAATGAGCATCATTATTGGTATATGACACCAGAGAAATTGTGTGAAATATATAAAGGCACTTCAAACTTTTTGGAAATGTGAACCACAAGAAGGATCATTATATTGTGCTTAGCAGATGTGCAAAAAAGCTAGAAGAATTTTGGAATCAGATACATATACTAATTCAAAGGATTTTAAAGAATCTTCCTCTTGAGACTAATGAGACAAGCAGTTGGAAAAATGTCATGGAACTTTGTTTTGTGTAAGATAACCACAGCAAGATTATAGTATGGAAAGGTCTGGCGATACCTACAAGAGAGAAATGATTGATGAAAACGATAGAACTTGCTGAGATGGCCAAATTGTTTGATTAGGCAAAAGTCAATATCTACATTTATTGCTGCCCGGTAGCCCCTTATCGATTTTTCTTTGGTATAAAACAAAAAAAAAGTTATGATTTATGATTTTGACAATTAGATAGGATTGATTAGGGAAAGAAAAGAATCTTGATCTGATTTTAGAAAAAGAGGTAAATTTATACTTGTACTTATACGATCGGAAACCTCTTTGTATCTCTTTCTTTTCTTTCTTGCGCTCTTAGCTTTCCCTTTGATTTCTTTTTCTTTTTTCCTTGTTCTGTATTCATTTTTATTAGTTTTTAATCTTTGTTTTAAAAACATATATATTTTTGAGTTAAAATTTAAATACAAGTTGTCCTCAACTTATGACCAGTTACTTATTGACCTTTTGAAGTTATGAGTGACCTCTCTGGCGGTATTTATGACTGGATTCAAAGTTCCAACAGCGTCCCCTACTGTCACATGACTGCGCTTTGGACTCTTAGCAAGTGGGCCACTTTTATGGCTGTATGTAGCACAATAGCTGTGGTGGAGCAGTGGTTAGAATGCAGTATTGCAGGCTAATTCTGCTGACTGCCAGGGGTTCAATCCTCACCGACTTAGCCTTCCATCCTTTCGAGGTCGGTAAAATCAGGAATGTTGGGGGCAATATGCTGACTCTGTAAACCACTTAGGGCTGTAAAGCGCTGTGAAGCGGTATGTACCGTAAGTCTGAGTGCTATTGCTATCCTGCAGGGGATTTTACAATGGTTTGCTGAAAACTGGCATTTACTTCTAGGTTGCTTTGCTTAACAATTGTAGTAGCTGCTTTATGACTACCATATTTGCTTAATGACTGCTGCAAACAAAACTTGTAAAATCAGGTTGACCTGTTTTACGACCATTGTAAAACACAAATGTGGGATGGGGAGATTCCATTACTGTCAAAACTCGAGGACTAGGGGTGTGTGTGTGTGTGTGTGTGTATGTATTATGAAGTTTGTTCTCTGAGCTTGTGGGTTAGTTTCTGTACATTTCATTACCAGGCTAGGTAACATCTTCAGCGGAATTTAGGGAATGTTAGTGTTGGTGTTCTTCTGCTTATAAGGGCTTTGTGTGGTCAGTAGGTCTGGGAGCAATTGAAAGGTTATGGAAGGATGAGAAGAACAATGAACAATAGTACTGTTGTTATGAAAACATCCTAAAAGGGGTGGCAGATGGTGGAATGGATTGAAGCATCTGCAACCTTCCAGATGTGCTCCCACATTGGCTGGGGAGCTGCAGCACCACTACCTATTTTAGGAGTACATTATGATATTGTTATCTGATGGTTATGAAATTAGCACAATTAACTGTGAATGTAGCATATTAGAATAGCTATTAGCTTGCATCTATTAGAAGCAAGTTTATTCTTCAGTAATTGGATTTTGATTTTATAGTTGATTTCAGAATGAAAAAATAGTTATTCTGTCTGTATTATATTGATTTGCCCTTGCATTCTGTACCTGTCCCTTAAACAGAAATACAGAAAACATTTCACATGTTTTGGTTATTGAAATTAACTAAAGAGGAATTTTAAGGCATAGCTCTGTCTGTCTGTTTACTCTATCTACTCTGTCTGTCTGTCTGTCTGTCATCTATCTATTTATCACATTTTTAAACCGTCTATCTTCCAGATCATCATTGGTCTGTGTTCTGGCTTTGAATTAAGCTCTTGTAACTTTGTCATATATGCCTTATCACTGTGATAAATATAGTATTTTCATCAGTCAGGGAAGAAGAATTATATAATTGAGAAACAGTAGGAGAGGACAAATATTTGGTAAGTCCTGAGTTACTACGGTATTCGTCAATTTGACATTTCTTTGAGAATTTATTATAATACTTGGAAAATGGCAGTATTTAGCCAATCTCGGCTGAACTCAAAAAGCTAAGAAGGATGAGGCTTCATTATATTTAGATGAGAGACAACATGGAAATACTAAGAATAATAGATCTTTTTTAAAAACTGCAGAAGACAATGACAAACCGAAAATATTTGTGCATGCCCATGAAGTGATCAGAACTTGGTTCTGACTGGTAGGAAGCCTTATCTTTACCTAGCTAAATTTGGCTGATCTTGGAAAGTAACTATATAAATATGTCCATGGAGTCACCAAGAATCAAATTCAATTAAGTTTTTTCAATTTACAATATAACATTGGGAGGAAAATAAGATAAAATTTAACAATGTAACAATAATTAAATTTAAAATAATTAAAACGTATAATACAGCTTAATAATGTCATCTTTCTAACTTTTGCCATTCGGAGTCACAATGTTTGAGTTAAGTTATAAATCCAGTTAATTAATTAATTAATTAAGCAGAACTTACAATATATGAGAACGCCAAAGTTTATGCTTGTGTTTTTCAGATTTTGCAATAATCAGATTGATGAAGATTCCTTAAGGGTTTTAATCTGTATTAAAAATGTAATATGTAATATTACAAGCATAATATGTAAAGAATCACTGATATTTATATTTAGCTAGTATTTTGAGAAAGTTTTTATCACTACTTGTGCTTTTCAAAGCAGAATATATTCTAATAATTAAAATTTTGCTACAAGGAATGCTCTACAAATTTGTTGTGATCTTTTCTTGATCCAATCTTCTTTTCTGAGTTCCTCTGGTAAGTGACTGCTATATTGCCAGATTCGTTTCTACTGTTTTGCTATCTTCACAGAGGCTTTAGAATCAGTCACAGGGGACACTGTACATTTTTTTGAGAAATACAGGATAATTGGGGGATGAGATGAGCAACTTCAGCCTAGTTGTTAAGGCAAAGATTGGATTCATGTTTTTCTGCTTTGTGGCCTGGGATTGCATTTGGCAGGAAAGAACAGAGAGTGTGCTGCTGAAAAAGAACATTCGGCTCTGCTTTTCAGCTTTTGGCTCTTGGGATTAAAAAAAAACACACGCCTGAAACTTCCTCAATTTATTTTTAATGAGAATCTGACCTTAGGAGGATGTGAAGACCATAAAAAGGGGTTGGCAGTGGGGATTGCCCAGGGTTAAGAGGTTATGCTTTAGCCTCTCCCATTTTCCTTTTCTCAGCTATTATCATTGCAATAGACGTTCTGCTGACTGACTGGAAGGATATTGATGGGACGAAAAGTCCTCCCAGCCTCTCTTCCAGATGGCCAGATTGTTCACAAGTGCTCTTCTCAAACCCCTTTCCTGTGAAGTTGAAAAGACTGAGGGAAAGAAGGGAAATAAAAGTGCCTAGTGGGGAGAAGTGAAAAATCGAGACTGCCCTCTTAACAATCTCTTATTTGGGTTGGGGATTTAAGCTGAGTATTTCCCGAAAACAAACAAGTACATCTGAATCAGAAAGGAATTTTTGATTCAAAGGAACTGTTACTTGGGTAAATGTAGATTAATATCCAATGAGCCAAGGTTATATTTTATTTTGTATGTTCTGGTCAAGGTCTTGTTTTTATATGTGACTACTTAAAACAACTCAAGAATGTTTACTTTCTCTTTCTCCCTTTTTTAGAATTATGCTATTTATTCCTCTGAGGTTGTTTTCTCACCAAAGGAGAAGAGAGGACTAAATTCCCTAGACACAAATCTCATGCTATACAGCTATAAAGTGGCAACAGAGAATATACAGTATTCATTTTGATCAGTTGCATTTTTCTGTTACTTGCTCTAAGGCATGGTCTGTTTACCTCACGTACCAGGATTAAGCAGGAGAATTCCAAATAAAGGCAAAATTGCAATTTTTTTCCCCAGAGGATGTTTATTTCTGGAAAATAAGCAACCACAGCAGTACTACTAAGCAGCTACACAAAATTGTGTCAGACTAGGGCAGGGGTCTGCAACCTTAAAAACTCAAAGAGCCATTTGGACCAGTTTCCCACAGAAAAGAAAACAGCGGGAGCCACAAAACCTGGGTGGGTGTGGCCAACTCAACATCACTCCTACCCAGTCACATGACACACACACCCCAGCCATGCCTACCCAGGTTTTGTGGCTCCCGGTGTTTTGTTTTCTGTGGGAAACTAGTTTCTTTCTCCCTCTCCCTCCCTCTCTCTCTTTCTCTGTGTCTCTCTCTCTGTCTGTCTCCTCTCCCTGTGTCTCTTTCTATGTCTCTTTCTTTCTCTGTGTCCTCTCTCTCTCTCTCTCTCTCTCTCTGTGTCTCTCTTTCTCTCTCTGCGTCCTCTCCCTGTGTCTCTTTCTATGTATCTTTCTTTCTCTGTGTCCTCTCTCTCTCTCTCTCTCTCTCTCTCTCTCTCTGTGTGTGTCTCCCCTCTGTGTCTCTGTCTCTTCTCTCTCTTTCTCTCTTTCTCTCTCTCTCTCTCTCTCCCCTCCCTCTCCCTCCCCTGAGGGAGGGAAGGAATCCCTGAACTGGTGCTGGGTGGTGGGAATCTGATGTATGGAGAGAGAGAACAGATATGAAAGAACCCTAAAAACAAGTGAGTGCATGTTTGTAAAGCAGTCCCTTCCCAGGCATTCTGCATCCATGTGGAAGAGAAGGTTGCTGCAAGAATACATGTTTGGGTATAAAAGACAGCTCTTCCCAATTGAATCTCTCTCTCTGTGTGTGTGTGTGTGTGTGTGTGAGTGAGTGAGTGAGTGTGTGTGTATTTGTGTTTGCACAAGAACAGACAGAATAATGTAACTTGCTCATGCAGGTGCAAAGCCACTTATCTAGGACAAATCAGGCACATGAACAATTCTTGTGTGCCTGGCAAGATTCAATGGGACAGACACAGATAGAGACAGATCGTTACACTCGTCCAGTACTCGGTCTCCAGAATGAGCCAGTGCGTGAATGGAGGGACAGGAGTTGCAGTATCTCCAAAGTAGATCATGTTAAGATATTCATGAACTGGGAGAGCCAATGGTAACAAGGTCAGCCAATGAATAGGCACAGCAACTAAGTCAGCCAAAGGGAGCTAAACACATCTGAGTCTGTGCAGAGAATCAAAACTGAAACTATAAGGCTGGGCAAGGCTCAGCCCACTCTGTACTACTGTCTCTCTCTGAACTCTGAACTAGAAACTGCTTGTATTTTGCTTGTAACTGCTACTATGTTGAAGAAGAACTCTACGTGTGGTATTGTAAATATATATATTACTGTGTTTATAAAAAAGTTAATGAATCCAGCTGAATAAGTTATCTGTATGTGCTTCTGGATTTAATTTTATGCAACAAACTGATAGATCAGGTGCAGAGCAATCAAGGAACACACTGGCAACTGAGGAGTTTCTCCCTTCCATCCAAGGCGTCCCATCAGCTGGGAGGCGGGGCATCACAGCAACTGACATCCAGGAGGCAAGAGCGAACCATCGGAAGAAGCGCCCGCGTACCCAGCAAGTACAGAGTCGCTTCGCTCCCACTCTAGAATATGGAGAGAGTCTCCACCCCCCACTGTTGCCCTTACCTTCTCAAGCCAGGGGTGGAGTGACTTAGAGGGGTGGGCCAGCCAGTGGTGGGATCACCTGACAGGAAGCTGGAACAGAAGGGCAAAAGAGCCACATGTGGCTCTGGAGCCTTGGGTTGCCAACACCTGGACTAGGAGATTCTGGGAGGTTTGAAAAAAAACCCCCACGACACTGTTTTATTCTGTGGTTTTGGCCCTTCCACCAAAAATGCAATGAGAAAGGCTTCAATCTAAGCACATGTAAGTTGTGACATATAGGTATTAATGCCTAATTGTTTGTGTTTGTATCCTGTCTTTATTATTTTTACAACCCAAGGTGATAAACATATTCAATATATCTTTCTCCTCCTATTATCCCCACAACAGCAACCCTGTGAGATGGGTTGAGCTGAGAATGACTCATTGAATGGCTGTCATAGCTAAAGCTACACTTGAACTCCCAGTCTCCCACTTTCTAGCCTGGTGCCTTAACCACAAAACCAAGCTCTTGGAGAGTCAGCAGATATCTGTTAGTAAGTCAATTTATGTTTTATTTATTGATTATATCCTTTCCTGTGGAGGCTTATTGATTTATGCATGCTGCTTGACTGTGTGTATTCATAAGATTTTAGTTGCCATCTGAAATGACACAACTGTAGACCTTTAACGTGAAGCAGAGCCAGCAAATGTCACATACTGGAATAAGCCTTTTCAGTTCAATGGGATGTATTTCTGAATAGATTGCACCATAGATCAATATCTTTGTACCTCTTAGACGTCGGAAGGAGGCAATCAATACTTCTGCCCACTTTTGTGAATTCAGTTTTACTATTTCTGATTGAATCATCACCTTCACAACTTCAATTCCGAAAGTGTCTAGGAGATTGTGCTGAAGCTTAAAAAGAAAGAGTCCTTAAACACAAACGATCGTGTGTTAGAAGGACCCTATTATAGGCCTATTTAATAAATGGAGTCTCATTGCTTCATGGAAGCATTTAGGGGAAACAATTTAAGATCTTCAGTGAAAATGGACTCGCTAATAACAGGGCTGAAAGGTTTCTGCCTCAGTTTTCAAGATTTTGAATATGTTAACTCCTAATTCTTGGCATTGAAGCTTGTTAAAGAAACTTTGTGTGAATCTTGCTAGACTAAGAACTTCACTAAGATACAACAATTCCACATAGTCGTGATTATTACTCCTGAAATGTCAAAAACATTTTCATCAGGGGGTGAGGAAACTTGTCCCTTTTATGGCTTCAGGACTTCAACTTCCAGAATTCTTGAGCCACCTCAGTAATTCTGGGAGTTGAAGTCCACAAGTCATAAAAGGGCCAAGGTTCCCCGCTTCTGATTTACATAATAGTCCGTGACTGTTCTCACATTCTTACTGAGAACTCTGGATAACGGAATGGGACAACTTGCCACAGCCAGCTCCACTACAGTCAATTCCCCATGGCAAACTTGCTGTGGCTAATTTACCTTGACCAACTCTCTGTGGAACAACTCGCCACGGCTAACTTGCCATGGGACAACTCATTGCAGGACAATTTAACAATTCAATTTAGTTATTTAAAATAAATAAAAAATATTTTAATTATTGTCATTCACATTTCATTCTGTCCCTCCTTTTGCATCCTTTCTTTAATGATTTTATTCCACCATTTCTTTGATATTAATGCAATTCTTGTCCCACAGTGAGTTGTCCCATGGCGAATTGGCCATGGAATGTTGTCCCGTGGAGAGTTGGCTGTGGCGAGTTGGCCATGGCGAATTATCATAGATCCCTGGATAAGTTAATCACAGAAGTTAATGTCCTAGAAGACTCTTTTAGTAATGCTAGTTGTCCAGGGAAGATAAAGCTTTTAAATTGTCCTCTGTCAGAATTCTTTTCTTGACATTATATTGCCTAAAAGGATAAAAATGATGAATAGCAATGTGATTGGCAAACAAAAAAACCCCAGAAAAGCCACACTCCAAAAGTATTTTATTTTTGTTTTTAATCTGGCTTTTAAGTATGTAGCCCCAGAAGCTGTTTCCTCCTGTAATTCAATATTTGCTCCCTTTATAGCACTTTGTGGTTTGGATCATACAGACGGTTAATAAACAGGGAACAGAGACAAAGTTTGGGGAAAGACTTTCCTAATTACTGTAGCAGTTTCTATTCTAGTAACTGCTTACATTCTTTCCTGTCTTGTTACCTGCCCTCCAAATGTATTGGACTTCAATCTTGTGTTATTCTTAGCCAGATGACGTATGTGGAGGCCAACTAATGACTGTATTATTTATTATTTCTGTTTCACTTTAATGTATAAAACATCAGTAAGAGAGTACAACATAAAAGGCACTAAGGGTCAGGTAAGAACCACAGTCTAAGCTCACTAAGATATCTGACCCATGGTAGCTACTATTGAACTGTACCAGAAACGAAGCTTTTGCATGTGGGAATCATAGTCAGGTAGACACATGGTTTCTGTATACTGCAGATTTACTTGGTGTCAATTCATTTAGGGAGAAATACCATTCCTCACAGCAGGAAGAATCATTGGCTTGATAAAACTAGTCTACACAATTTTCTGTATTATGGAATGAATTGGAAATACAGAAAATGCATGGGATTTCCTTATAGAGAATTCATAAACACGATATCTTTAAGATACAAATTTGTGAATAGAAATAGACTAGGCTAGACTAGACTAGACTAGACTAAGAGCTGGAAGGGACCTTGGAGGTCTTCTAGTCCAATCTGCTCAAGCAGGAGACATTATACTATACTAACTGTCCAGTCTCTTCTTAAAAACTTCCACTTCTGAAGGTAAAGCATTTCATTGACTAATTCTTCTCACTGTCAGGAAATTTCTCCTTATTTCGAGGTTAAATCTCATAAATTTCCATCCATAGAACGAAAGTTAAGTATAAGAGCATTCACTATGATTATGAAAGCAGAATTCATAAGCTTAAGAAGATTCTTAAGCTTAAGAATCACTCCTTCACATGTACAAGTATGTGTGTCAGTGCATGCAAATGCACATGTGTTCTACAAAAACATGTTTTAGGCTTCCCATTCAAGAAAAATCAGCTAAGCTTCTTAATGCTTGTTGCTATGGGAACAGTGAGTTTTACTGATAATATACATAAATGGGGTGCAGGATGCTACCATGTGATTACCAATAAGATTATTTCTATTGCATAAGTTAATATAATAAAAGGGTTTACATGGCTTCAGCAGTACTCCCCATATATTGACAAAAGGTAAAACCAATTTTCTCAGTTCTAGTGTATTTATTTATTATTATTTATTACTAAAATTTATAGGCCGCCCAATCCCGACGGACTCAGGGCGGACACAAAGCAATTGTTAAAAAAATAAGTATACAATAACAAATTAAAATAACAATCCCCCATCAAAAATCCATCCAAACCCTCATACACACCGCATTCATGCAGGGCCAAACATCCAGGTGAAATCAGTTATTGGCCCCAGGCCTGACGGCAGAGCCATGTTTTCACGGCCTTTCTGAAGGCTGGCAGGGTGGGAATGGTATGGACCTCCGGGCGGAGTTGGTTCCATAGGGATGGAGCTGCAACAGAGAAGGACCTAGTCCGAGGACCAGCCAGCCGACATTGTTTGGCCGACGGGACCTGGAGCAATCCAACTCTGTGTGATTGAACCGGGCGGAGGGAGGAGTGTGATAGAATGCGGTCCGTGAGATATCCTGGTCCTGAGCCATGTAAGGCTTTCTCAAGAATGGGAGGAAATGTCCTGTTGATTGAGGTCTGTCCTCAATATCTCTTGCAAGGCAGAAAAGGAGAGCTGAAATAACTAAGGCAGTGATGGTTAATCTTTTTTCCTTCTGATGCCAAAAGCACGGGCACACACACTATCAGGCACGTGCGAGTGCCTGCACCCATAATTCAATACCTGGGGAGGGTGAAAATGGCCTCCCCCATCCTCGCAGAGGAATTCTGGAGGCTGGAAACGGCGCATTTCCCAACTTCCAGTGGGCCTAGTAGGCCTGTTCTTCTCCCTCCCCAGGCTCCAGAGGCTTCCTCTGTCCCTTCCCAACCTAAAATGCCCTCCCAGAGCCTCCGTGGGAGCCAAAAATCAGGTGGCCGGTGTGCACATGTGTG
>JANHGD010163204.1:0-11428 GCA_027560375.1 Imantodes cenchoa
TTCATCACAGCAACCGCCTCACTGAATTGGCATGGAGTGGAGATGTACAGCTGAGTATCATCAGCGTACTGATGAAAGCTCACTCCATGTTGGCGGATGATCTCACCCAGCGGTTTCATGTAAATGGTAAACAGTAGGGGTGAGAGAACCGATCCCTGTGGCACCCCACATAAGAGAGGCCTCGGGGTCGATCTCTGGCCACCCTCTAACACTGACTGTGATTGGTCAGAGAGATAGGAGGTGAACCACCGATGGATGGTGCCTCCCACTCCCATTTCGCTCAACTGACACAGAAGGATACCATAGTCAATGGTATCAAAAGCCGCTGAGAGGTCAAGTAGCACCAGAATAGAGGAATGACCTCTATCCCGGGCTTGCCAGAGATCATCGATCAGAGTGACCAAGGCGGTCTCTGTGCTGAAACCAGGCCTGAAACCAGCTTGGAAAGGGTCTAGGTATCCATTATCATCCAATAAGCTCTGAAGCTGCTTAGCCATCACCTTCTCCACAACCTTCCCAATAAAGGGGAGGTTGGAGACAGGACGATAGATACTGAAAATAGATGGGTCCAAGGAAGGCTTCTTGAGTAGGGGCCTAACCACCGCCACCTTCAGCCGGTGGGAGACCGACCCCACCCTAAAGGAAACATTGACCAAGGCTTGGACCCATGCTCGTGTCACTTCTCTGCTGGCCGAAACCAGCCATGAGGGACATAGGTCCAATATATAGGTGGCGGCGCTCACAGCTCCCATGGCCTTGTCCACTTCTTCCAGGCTCACAGGCTCAAACTCTTTTCATAAACAAGGACTAAGACCAGCCCCAATCATCTCGACCTGCACTGCACTGGAATCCAGGTCTGTCCGAATCTGAGCGATTTTATCCGACAGATACTGGGCAAATTCCTCAGCTCTGCCCTGTAAGGGTTCTTCATTACCCTCCACTTTGAGGAGGGAGCATGTCACCCTAAACAGTGCAGCTGGGCGAGAATCTGCGGATGCAATAAGGGCGGAAAAATAAGCATGTTTTGCTGCCCTTATCGCCACAAGGTAAGTCCTAATATAGGTTCTTAACTGTGTTCGGTCAGAGTCAGCCTTACTGGACCTCCAGCGTCGCTCTAGGTGTCTCTTCTGGCGCTTCATCTCCCGGAGTTTCTCAGTAAACCAAGGGGCTCTCCGGGATCCACTGCCTCGGAGAGGCCGCAACGGCGCAATCCGGTCGACCGCCCCCGTCGCCGCCTTATGCCAGGCCTCGGCGAGGACGTCGGACGGATTGTGTACCAGGGCTTCAGGAATCTCCCCAAGCTCCCTCTGGAACCCATCCGGGTCCATTAGGTGCCTGGGGCGGAATGATCTAATCAGTTCCGCCTCCCTGCGGTAGGGGAGTGGTCGGCAGAAGTCGAGCCTTAACAGAGAATGATCTGACCATGACAAGGGAGAGATGACTATATCCCCTAACATCAGATCATTTCTCCACTGCCTGGAGAGGAAAACAAGGTTGAGCGTGTGTCCCCCCTCGTGGGTCGGACCGTCGATTACCTGGTTCAGGTCCATGGTTGTCATGGAGACCATGAACTCCTGGGCAGCGTCCAAGGCAGCTCCCAGCAATGGTAAATTGAAGTCCCCCAGAAACATAAGCCTGGGGAACTCCAATGCTAGGTCAGCTACCGCCTCGAGCATGCCAGGCAGGGCCAATGTGATGCAGCTGGGAGGCAGGTACATCAACAACAAGCCCACCTGTACCCCGATGTCCAATCTCACAAGTAGGGACTCACACCCAACAATCTCTGGAGCAGGGAGTCTGCGCGGGCAAAGGCTTCTGCGGATAACAATTGCCACTCCCCCACCCCTTCCCTGGGACCGTGGCTGATGCCACACCAGAAACCCATCCGGGCATATCTCCGTGAGGGGGACACCCCCCTCTGGGCCCAGCCAGGTTTCGGTGATGCATGCCAGGTCAGCTCCCTCATCCATGATCAAGTCCCGGATGAGAGGAGCCTTGTTAACAATTGACCTGGCATTGCACAGCAACAGCCTAATCCCAGGGTCCTGAAAGCCCAGGTCACCAGGTCTCATGGATGAGACCGGAGGGCCAGAACGAGAGATCTCTGTGACGTAGCGAACTCTCGTTCCCCCGAGAGTGGCCCACTGAGAATATCACCACCAATCTTGTTAATTAGGTCCAAATCCTCCCCATCAGGGTTTTAGTTTTATATTTCTTGTTTGATTTTTCAGTCCCTGGTGCCCAGGTTTAAAATGGCCGCTCCTTAATTTCCGGTCCTTTTGTGTAGTTTAAGTAATCAAATGTACCTTTAACGTTTACCTTGGTGAATCGCTGTACAGCAGTTTCTGATCCCTTCAGCTCTTCTACGATCATTTTACTCTTTCTTCCCAGATGACTTCCAACTAAGCATTGTAATCTTTCGATGTGGCAGCCGCAGCTAGGGTGACACTCGCATCGTTTCTTGGTCATCACTGGCCGAGGAGTCTGAGCCGGCTCCTGGAGGGTTTGTCACCCCCCCCCCAAGCCCACTGGCAGGTGCTCTTCTTTCCCCCCGCCCTTTCCAGGCGGTTCTGACCCGGTTTTACAAAACCGGGTCTCCAGGTGACGTGGGTTTCGGAGTTTCCCCTACAGACAAGGGGAAATTCCGTGTCACTGTGGCACAAGCCACACCTTCTTCCCACTTCCTGAGATTCTTATGACTGCATTTGCCTTCTTTCTAAGAACATCTCCCTGCTGACTCATATTCGGTATCCAGCTAACTACAATTTTGAGATCATTTTCACAAACATGCATATCAAGTTTGGTATCCCTCATCTTTCTTCCAGTCAATCATTAGTGTCCTTATATGAGACTCTATTGTTAGTCAAGTCCTAGTTGCTAAAATTTAGATATTTTTCTACTGCCTTTTACTTATGCACCCTTCTCTGTGTGCTAATCATAAAAATTGTTTCTGGAAATTTGGTATTCCTCTTATTAAATTACATTTTATTCAAAAAGGTAAAATACAAGTTTTGGAAAATAAAACTATGACAAACACAAAACAAAACTAGACAAAATATTTTTAAAAAATTGTGCATATTGTCCCTGCTAAGTCCTTGACTTACAACCTCGCCGGCTGCTGCTTCACCTGACAGCGGGTCCTTTGTCTTACAAAGCGGCCATGTAAACAGCTGTAAGGTGGGAGAAAGTAATCTTTTCACTACGTGAATGAGACAGATTATGGACAGAAAGTCTGAGGAACTTCATTTCAACTGTACATTTTGATATGAAGATGCCAGAAATAAATGTAATCTGTGATTTACTCATTGCATGGAATTTATCTGCTCCTGGGAAAGCTTTTATAGGCTTAGACCAGTAAAACCCCTCACGTTTCTAATCACATCACACAATTGTTTGAAAAGAGAAAAGAGTTGGTGGGAGACCTCGTAGACGACCCTCATTCTGTCAAGGACCTTGGAGTACTCATATCTAATGATCTAAGTGCCAGAGCCCACTGTAACAGCATTGCCAAAAAGGCACTAAGAGTTGTTAAACTAATCTTGTGTAGCTTCCTCTCTGGCAATATTGAACTGCAAACTAGGGAATACAAAACTTTTACTAGATTAATCCTTGAATACAGCTCATCTGTCTGGAACCTGCACTGCATAACAGACATTAATAGAATCAAGAGAGTCCAGAGATATTTCACAAGAAGAGTCCTCCACTCCTCTGCTCGCAACAACATTCCTTATACCACTAGACTTGAAATTTTAGGCTTAGACAACTTAGAACACCATCTACGATATGACCTAAGTGTAGCACATAAAATTATCTGCTACAATGTCTTACCTGTCAATTAATACTTCAGCTTCAACCACAACAATACACGAGCACACAATAGATGCAAAGTTAAGGTAAACCGCTTCAAACTCGATTGCAGAAAATACAACTTCAGCAACAGAGTGGTCAATGCCTGGAATACACTACCAGACTCTGTGGTTTCTTCCCCAAACCCCCAAAACGTTAACCTTAGACTGTCTACTGTTGACCTCACCCCATTCTTAAGAGGTCCTTATGGGGTGTGCATAAGCGCACCAGCATGCCTACCGTCCCTGTCCTAAGGTTCCCCTTTATTCGTATCCATTTCCTGTATTCATAATCATGTTTATATTTATATCCATCATCTAATAAATGCTTGATGAAATAAATAAATAAATAAATTTGTTCTTTCAGATTTGCAACATTTTGCTAATGTCGCATTACAATCAAGTAGAACTTACATATTTAGAGGTGTTTTTGTTAATGTATGCGCAAAGTAATCCTTGAATAACCGATACACACAGATACACTAACTTGAGTTAAAGTTTACTTTTAGAAATAGCACAGCCCGATAAACAGTCATACACATAATAGTCATAATAACAATCCAAAGAATATCAAATTACAAAGTCTTCTTACCAGTTGCTTTTGTCATGAACTGTAAACAAAGATACCAAGCTTAATCACAGTTTAGATACAACAGAATGTATAAGAGAGAATATCAGAGAGAGCATATCAGAGTGAGCATATCAGAGAGAATGAACTATGATCTCTAGCTCCCTCTTATGGCAACCCGCAACACAATCAACCAATCAGAAATAACATACAGTTAAGAAGGCGTGGCTTGCACCGCGGCAACAGAGTTTCCCCCTGTCCATGGGGGGGGGCCCTGATGCCCGCACCGCCTGGAGTCCCAGCTTCGTCAAGCCGGGTCAGATCCACCCAGTAAGGGTGGTGAAAAAGAGGGGTACCTATCGGCAAGCTTGGGGGGTTGGCAAACCCCCCAGGAGCCGACTCTATCCCCTCGGCCGGCGGTGACTGGGAAACGATGCTTGCGTCGCCATAGTCACGGCTGCCACATCGACGGGATCGTTTTTGCTGAGTATGGAGTCATCTGGGAAGAAAAAGCAAAAACGATGTATTGGAAGAGCTGAAGGGATTGGAGGCCGGTGAGTGCGTTGAAAGCCAAAATAATGTTAAAAGGAACATTTAAACTTAAACGAGAAAAGAAGGGACCGGAAATAGAAAGAGCAACTGAATCAAAGGTGGATACAAGGGAACAAAAACTTTAAAAAAAAAACAGAATAACTAAAGCCCATTTAAAGGAGATTTGATTGGACTTGATTTGACTTAAAGGACTTTTGAAGTATATTTTGTAGTTTCTTCCTTGAAATTTGGAATTTGGAAATAATATTAAGAAAGTTTGAATTGATTACCGGAAGAAGGGAAACCATCTAGAGGTTGGAGGATTAATTACAAGAGCCAAAGTGATTATCTGCACAGCTGCCAACCTTGAAAGATTGGGAAGCCTGAGAACAGAAAGAACCTAAACAGACTACCAACTTGTTATTCTTTGCATATTAAAACAGACTGGAATCTTATAATTTAAAAGGCTGTGAAACACATCTTTGCTGGCAGCCTTGAATCTAAGGGAAGAGAGGCTTGTGAGATAAAGACAAAACTGGAAAACTGAGAGACTAAAACAAGATGGGAATTAACAATGAAGAAATGACTGAACTTTCCAAAGAAACATTTAATGAATTTAAAAGGTTAATTGGATTTGAAATACACAAGGAAGTTAAGGATGAAGTACAAAGAGAGGAAATGGACAAGACAACGGAAGAAGAAAGGAAGATTGACAACGTCAGAAATGATACACTGATTAATGATCATGTTGATAAAGATGAGACATTTCAAAATTCCACTGGGTTTAACAGTGAAACAAAAAAAGAATATATAAAGCATGATTATGTTCAGTTTCATGATGATGTTTTTGATAGTTATTAGATAATAGAAGGAATGAGGAACCTAGGAAGGAAAGAGAGAAAGGGGGGAAAGAGAAACTATTGGCAGATTGACAACGTCAGAAATGACACACTGAGTAATGATCATGTTGATAAAGATGATACTTTTCAAAATTCCACTGGGTTTAAGAGTGAAACAAAAAAAGAATATATAAAGCATGATTATGTTCAGTCTCATGATGATGTTTTTGACAACTATGAGATAATGGAGAGAGGCTTTGGAAAGGAGGAGGGAAACAACGGAGATTTAAGAAGGAAGTGGTTTGAGAAAGCAATGGGAAATGGATGGTTGATTTTGGAATATTTTAGAAATATGGTAATCTTTTCTTTTTTTCTTTTTAGCTTTTCTCTTTTTTCCTTTTAATATATATAATTTCTATATTCCTTATATATATATATATCGTGATATTAATTTCAACTGTGAGAAGATTGAAAACTAACTTGATTATAATTAAATCACGGTTTAAGAGTTAACATGGATTTCATTATATGTTTAGAATATGTGAGAAGGCAAAACAAAAATGTTATGTTGGTGCATCGATATAACTATTAAGGTTATGTACTTTTTATATTCCATATAAGTTATAAGAGACTGGTTTTAAGAAGTTCAAAATATATCAGATTGAAATTTTGGTGATTGGGAGAACCTACAATAGAACAGATATAACAATTATAGCATGAGAACTATGATGAGAACAAGGAAAGTATATTGATGAGATTTTTTATTTTTTTTCTTTATATTTTATGACTTTGAAGGGGTATTTAATTATGACAAAATAAGAGAGAAGAGGAATCAATGAGGAATTTACTTTTTGTTCCTTTAAAAAAAAGAGGGTGGGGTAGCAAGGTGGCACATTATTAAAAAGCAAGGGCAATATGGGATTTGTATTTTTTGGTATTGTACACAATTAGAAATTAAAACTGTGGAAGCTTTTTTACCTAATCGGTGGAGATCCCAGAAGACAAAATGATATTCTTTTTTTCTTTTTTTTTAATAAATGATCTAAATTTTTGGAAAATATACCCAAAATAAAGTGTGAGATACAAAAAATTATATATTGTTTAAATGTATAATTATATGTTTTATTGTAATGAAATATGCTGTGGTATATTGTATTTTGTATGATGTTTTTGATAAAATAAAATAAAAAGTTTTGGGGAAAAAAATAACATACAGTTAAAGCTATATACCTTAACACAGTTAAATCTACATACATACATCGTTGGTTTATATATTGCCAACCCAACTGTTTGGACAGAGTCCTAACAGTTTTCCATCTGTTGACCAGGGAGAAGATTAGCCTGACAACTTTCTTCTTGATAAACTCATGCTTTCTGGGAATCAACCTGTTGTTTTCAAAGAGTTTATGAGCAGTTATGGTTTCCTACCCCAACGCTCCACACTGCGTGGGGGTAAAATGGCCAAAATTGCTTCACGGCTCCAGAGCCATCGGCTCCGGACCGTGAAGGACGGCGCCATTTTTTAAAAAAAAATTTGGCTTCTGCACATGCGCAGAAGCCGAAATCGCGCGTGAGCAGGCTTGCCCAAACGAGATTTCGGCTCCTTTTTGCTTCCGCGCATGCCGTCCGGTGGAGCCGGTAAGTAGCAAACCGCCCCTGTTTATGAGTAATCTTTTTTTTCTCTGTTCATTTTATTTGTCATCTGCTCTAGAATGTTCCCTATAATTGACCAATTGTATCAATTATATTTTCTCTATATTTTGCCAATATATGATTGACACATTTTTCTCAAACTTTTTCATTCACCTTTGAAGATAATAGCAGTATTTGTAACCTATTTAATCATATTTGGAGATTAGACAATTGTAGAAGAAAGATTCAAGGTGGGATAAGAAACAAAGTTTTCTGCTTTTCAAATTCCTGGATGTTCCCATTCTAGTTTCATCCCTTTCTGAAGAAGAATGAATATTGCAATATTTCTGACAAAAAACTTTACTTGGAGCAAAATGGAGAGATAACAGGAGATCTGGGCATTTACAGCTCGTTGGTTCTCCCCAAGTTGGATACCAAGGCAGGGTTTCTGGTGTACTTTGAGAGACAGAGACTTACTATCAACCAAGATTTTTTTTCGCAGCTAAAGTTGTTCAATAAGGTGAGAGAAATTTTGGTGTCATTTCCTGTTCTCAGTTTTAAGATGAATATATCATCATACTTAAATCTTTTTTCAATTCCATCCAGACTTTTTTAAATTGAAAAGTACTTTATTGTAATACACTTATGACTGTATGACTGTAATTGTTGCTTGTATCATTTATATTAATATTGATTATTTCCTGATTGCTTATTTGAACCCTATGACAATCATTAAGTGTTGTACCTCATGATTCTTGACAAATATATCTTTTCTTTTATGTACACTGAGAGCATATGCACGAAGACAAATTCCTTGTGTGTCCAATCACACTTGGCCAATAAAAAAATTCTCTATTTTCTCTCTATGCTATCATCCATGGAGAACAACACTGGGACTTTAAAACGCTGTGCCTGTCACCCAGGAAACTAAAAACCAGAAATAATGAAACTCAGGTTGACTTGGGGCAATAATTCTGAATGGCCTACTAGCATTTTAAACAGAAAATAATATGTAATTTAGCAAGAAAAGAAGACTGACTGAAGGTGCCAATATAGTCACAAAATTCTATTAGAACCAATTATAGAGGCTGACGTAAGCCTGTTGGGTTGGACTAAAACGACTAGGCACGGGTCAAGTGAGGGCCTATTTGTGTTTGATGAGACTGGAAAATCTATCCTTGTTGAGTACTTTTTCAATAACATTCAGTGCAAATGAATCGGCAACCATGCAGATGACTTTTTAGATATGCCATTATGAGTATTGTGAAGGATAGTTGATCTGTTACTTGCTTTGGAAAAAGAATCAAGGGAAAGATCAAAATGAATGATGTTCAGTCAAACACATTGATTCTTTAGCCTTTCCTCTTTTCTTTTTTTCAAATTCCTCAGAAAAACAGATTGGTACATATTTTGTTGGCATTGTAGTAGGTTTCAGTGCAAGTTTTGTCGTATGATGATGGTAAACAAACATTCATGGTGGGCTCTTCCCTTCAACCCCAGAGCACTGGATTCAGCTCCTGCAAACACACACACGGACAGCAAATACACTTGCAAAAGGTTGAGCTGTGTGCTTATGCATTGCCACTGTGTCCTTAGGCTCTGCTTAGTAGCAAAATGGTGTGTGTGTGTGTGTGTGTGTGTGTGTGTGTGTGTGTTTGCATATTTAACAATGAGAATTCTTT
Source organism: Imantodes cenchoa (assembly GCA_027560375.1). Taxonomy (NCBI): domain Eukaryota; kingdom Metazoa; phylum Chordata; class Lepidosauria; order Squamata; family Dipsadidae; genus Imantodes; species Imantodes cenchoa. The sequence goes on from JANHGD010163204.1 coordinate 9,098, forward strand.
CATTAAACTTTCTTATCAGGAGATGTACAAGTTTAAAAGCTAATTCAAAGTTAATTTGGTGGGCCATTCCCATTAGTGATTGGTGTCATTCAAACAGCATTGCCAAATAATATGTGTAAACAAGGGCTTCTGTGTGAGAGGGATCGAACAATTCAAGATGGCTAGCATGGCCAAAGTCTTTCCCCTTTGTATATGTGTATCATGTTAATACATGTTAAAAGGGACTGATCATTCTTGTTAGCTCCATTTTTGCAAATTCCCTTGTAGACACTTATGTGAGGATTAGATTTTTGTAACTCACTTGTGGCTGGGCGAGGCTAGTAGGGAAATGTTGGATGTCCCAAAAGCAGCAGCAAGCAAATTCTCTGCCTAGGTAATGAGATTCTGTTTCTCTAAGTCATGAAGATAAACAAAAAGCCTAGAATTCATGATAATCATGATATGATTTCTTTAATTTTGACTTTGTGCAAACGGAATCATTCCAACTAATAAAAACCATACATTCAAAAATGTATGATGTAGCCAATGGAGGCTTATCCCTAAACAAAAGGAACAATTAACTCTTGCAGGAAGAAACTCAGCAAATGTGTGAAGGGAGGCAAAAGAGTACTATAATTATAAATTCCCAAGCTGAACTTAAAACTTGGTTGATCTATACAGACACTGCTACCTGTTGCTGTATTAAAGGATAAGGCATTGCAGGTCATATGGAAATTAGAACAGATGATCTGTTAAGCATGTGTACAATTGCTCATATTAGCACAGTCAACATTTATGGCACCTGGCTCTAGCACAAATTTGCAGTGTCACCTTTGCTCAATTTCCCCCTGCCCTGTTTCTAAAATCATCATAATCATAATAACATTTAACTTATTTCAATCAGAAAATTACATAAAACATAATTCAAAAGAAAAGCAAGGGTATTCAGTGTATCAACCACTGCCTCATTTTCCCTGCGGTAGCTCAGACGTTTATACAGGCAATAAACAATTCCCGCTGGGTAGCATCACAGCAGGAGTAAGATACAATCACCTGAATGTCCCTATGAAAAATTACATTAGAACAGCACAGGCTGAATTGTTTTAGAAGACCTATCCTGCAAATGTGCAGAGGGAAGGATGCCATCACAGCCATGTGTCTAATGGTTAATGTGATTCAGATTATCTGAATTAAAAAAACTTCAGTCACTTGATAAATGTATGAATGATCTAACGCAGCTATCCTTATGATGCTGTTTTCTCTGAAAACTTTATTCCTGTGCCTTTGAAAGGGACATACGGTAAGTATGACTATTTCACTACAGCTGTTCACCAGCAGAGTTAGAAAGATGGAAGAAAATACATTTGTTTCTTTTTTTTTCAAATTAGGCAGATTAGAAAGAAGCTGAAATTTGTTAGAAAAGAGATGCTAACCTGAAATGGATTCGGTTTAGAAAGACAGTATGCAATTTGGCCAAATTCTCCCAAAACATACCCCAGTATCTTATCTGTACTTACATAAAAATCAACACAATTCTTTCAGCTTCTCTGATTGTTAAGCACCTGGTGGTTTGATAAAGATTGACCATCTGATTTTATATTGAGCAAAACGGGAGAAATTAGGTGCCATAATGGTTCCACATATCAACCGCAACCTTGCAAAAGCAGCCTTTTTAAGTCGGAACTAAAATTGAAGGGACTTGAGAAAAGATGGTTAGTTTATTTAATCCTGTGACTCTTCCTCCATCCCATTTTAAGACTCAGCTTCTGGCTTCATCCAATCAGCTTTCCTTTTCTTTCTTTTCCTGCCTTCATTATTTTTTTCTGTGGGAGGGGTGGAGACTTTTAACAGATGCAGAGAATATGAAAATCTCAAAAATCTTATAAGGTTGGTCCTAATAAGATCATTACCTGACTGTGACTTCTAATTCTTTTAATAATCATTTCCACTGTGAGATAAGGAAGAATAATTAAATATACACACCCTTTAGTTTTAGCTTCATCACATTTGATAGAAGATAGTATGTGTTTGATGACATGCTTGTGTGCTGCCTGCTAATATTTAAAATGGGAAATCTCAAACTTTGTATTTCCTGAAAGAAGACTGAATCTCTCTGATTCTTCACGAGTCAGTCATAGATTCTTCACGAGTCAAAGTCATAGTTAGGCTTGGATAAGAAATGAATATTTTTAATCATTACACTTTTACATTATGTATGCTAAAGACTAGCATCCCAAAATTGCACTATGTCAGATACCTCTTGGAGAAAAGAGGAGACGAGGCCGTCCTTAGAAAATTTATTTATTTATTTATTTATTAGGATTTATAGGCCGCCCTATCCCGAAGGACTCA
>JANHGD010164755.1:0-11414 GCA_027560375.1 Imantodes cenchoa
GTCTCAATGTCTTTTTTATAGTGTGGTGACCAAAACTGTATGCAGTATTCTAGGTGTGGTCTTACTAAGGCTTTATAGAGTTGTATTAGAACCTCACTTGTTGACACAGACATATATTGTCACTAGCATTGGTATCAGAATAATTAATTTTCTGGGTTCACTGTTTTATAGAGTTCTGAAGGAAAATGAGGAAGTTATTTTGGACATTCTGGAGGGGGGAGTCGTAAATCAGAGACTTAAATAGCAGACCATCTCTATCCCTATCATTCCAGAAACATCCATGTTACAGAGAGGACACCTATCCAATGGTGTACTTCAGTGGAAGGCACTTTTATTGTGAGTCAGCAATAAGAAACACCCAAAAAAGCAGAACATACAGATTTAAAGTAATTTGTAAAGTATTTTAAAATCAATAACAAAAAAAGGAAAAAGATGGAACTGTTGTGAGAGAAGAATGGAGAAGAGCTGGTGTTCTTTTAAAACTATGTGATTAGCACAGAGTAGTTATTTCTGAATACATTCAACAACAAGAAAGAATAATTTATGCAATTGTATGGAAGAGTATTCTTTAAAGACATCAGTTATGCTCTGAGCTGAATTCCCATTGGGCATACCCAGGCGAGGTGCTAGGGGGTAGTCTGGTGGTGTGATCTGGAATAAGTTGGAGTTAATGACTCCTGAAGAAATAAGCAGGGTTCTTTGTGTTGTTAACTTGGCCACCTGTTTCTTGTACCCAGGCTATTCTTGACTTGTTTAAAGATAGCTAGGAGGTCTTCTATAATGAGATTCAAATAGTGGCCTCTTTGAGAGAGGGATGGTGGTGAAGGCCTTGAAAGAGGCTGTGGTATACCCCATCCTCAAAAGGTCCAATTATTCTAGATGAATATCATCCTGTCTCCATCCTTTCCTTTTTTGGGAAGATTGTTGGCATTTTTCCAGATGAAGCTGGAATTTCAGAGGATCCTGGAATATGCAGATTATCTTAAGTTCAATAAGGGTTCAGGATGGGATTTATATGATGACATGGCGAAGCCAGGATGGGGATGATATATCGGCAGCTTCAATACCACTGGCCATGGTATGTTTCTGGACCAAGTGTGGGGGTAATTGTCTTCCTTCTGTGGTCATGTGGCCAGTATGGCTATACGCCAAAGATGCACAGAACATTGTTAACTTCCCACCAAAGTGATAGCAATACCACTTAGATTCATATATCGCTCCATAGTACTTTATAGCCTCCTCTAAGTGATTTACAGAATGAAGCATATTATCCTCAAAAATCTGGGTCTTTATTTTACTCACCTTGGAAGGATGGAAGGCTAAGTCAACCTTGAGCTGGTCAGAATCAAACTGTTGACAGTCGGCACAATTAGCCTCCAATACTGCATTATACCTATTGGCAACTGGCATGTATTTATGATGGTTGCAGTGATCAGAGCATAACTGATGTCTTTAAAGAAAGCACAGAATACTTTTCCATACAATTGCTTAAATTATCATGTGATTACCTTTTGCAACCTTCTGACAAAGGTACTTATTAATCTACTCACATGTGTGAATGTTTTCGAACTGCTAGGTGGATAGGAGCTGAGGGAAGGAACAGGAATTCACCCTGTTGTACTCCCATTTCCATTACATTCACACAATGTTCATGCTGGGTAGGAATTCAAGTGCAGCCCATGTGCAAGCTACCTTGTTAGATAAAGCTGTGATAAGATTATATCTATTGGGCTCTTGGACAGAAACATTGCATCTTTTATTGTGGTGTTATATTTTATTATTTATTACTGAGATTGTACACTTGCTATTACCTTAGAAATGTAGAAAATACTTGACATAAATCTGTATATAAATAGGTTTTCTGTTGTCATCTGGGAAAAGCTAACTAAAACTGTCTACTTCTGCATCAGTTGTTTTGCCTTGTGCAATCTTCCAGGTGTTTGTCTACAACTGAGCTCTCTTTGTTGTCAGGTGTCCAGCATGGATGATGACCAAAGCACCAGTGGCCAGCCTGAACAGCAACAATCACCTTCCGCAAACAACCTTGAAGATTTGCCTTCTCAGAATTGCTTCGGGAGAGCAAGTGAGACACTGCTTCCTCAGTCCTCTGAGAACACAGCCCAGGCTCAGCCTGAAATAACGCTCTGTGATCTATCTGAGGAGCTGAGCCAACAGCTGGAGGACATTATTAAAACCTATGGGTCAGCTGCCTGTCTGGTGGAGGAAGAAAATACGAAAGCAACAGATGGAGCTGAGAAAGGAGAACCGTTCAGTCCTGAAGATGTGGACTATGAAGATGGCCATGATGAGGCTGAGAAAGATCAGGTCCCTTTGGGGGATGCCTCTGGATTAAAGGAGGCCAGTATTCCAAAAGAACAAAAACTGGAAAAGAAAATCCTGAAAGGATTAGGCAAGTAGTTATTTGGGTAACTGAAATGCGGAATTTAAATGTGAGTCATTGCTTGTATCAGGAAAAACATGTGTTTTAGCTGTGTATTCTGCTTTTCCCATACCATATGAATGTGTGCCATCCTATCTCCAAAGTCAAAAGTCTTGTGTTTCTTAACAGAATCCATTCTGTTATCCATGTCAATGCCATTGCATGATAGTATAATTCCCCATTCGGTAGTCCAAATTCATCTCTAAGTCTTACGTCTTGTAGCATTTTTATATTAATTCTGACCTTCTTTAAGAACTTATTAGAAGAGAAAATAACAATGATGGAACTAACAGAGGCAATTAAAAGACAGAAAAATGGCAAAACACTGGGACCAGATGGACTATCAGCAAAGAGATATAAGACATTGGAAGAAACATTATAATTAGGAATTGTAATGTTGGAGCTTTATAATTAACTTCTAATATAGGCCAAGATACCGAATTCATAATCAGAGGCATTTATAACTCTAATTCCAAAAGAAGAGACTGATTTACAGAAAATTAAGAACTGCAGACCGATCTCACTTTTGAATGCGGACTATAAAATCTTTGCTTCAAATATGGCGGATAGATTAAAAAATTCTTAAATGAATTTATACATTCAGACCAAAATGGGGTTTTACCTAAAAGACAAATTAAGGATAATATGCGGACAATTCTGAATACATTAGAATGCTATGAGGTGCATCCCGAAAAACAAGTGTCATTGATGTTTTTAGATGTGCAGAAGGCATTTGATAATGTGAACTGGCAAAATATATTTTTTATACTCATAGTTAAGCTCAGAATTTTTGGTGCCAAAATACACCCCCAAAATACACTCCCAAAATACACCCGCAAAATTGGGTTCATCTTATCCATGAGTATGTACAATAATTATTTTTTTAAAAAACAATTAAAAGCTTGACTGGTGAGATCATTTTTCCATTGTCCTAAATGCTGAAAAAGTGGAAAGCCAAAAACACCACCTTACAAAGAGCTTTCCGAATCCTGAAAGTCATACAGGTAGTCCTCCAAATTCTTCCCGTTGAGCTCCAAATTCCTGTTGCTAAATGAGACAGTTGCTCCAATTTATGGCCTTTCCTGCCACAGTTAAGTGAATCACTGCAGTTGTCAAGATAGTAACACGATTGTTAAGTGAATCTGGCTTCTCCATTGACTTTGTTTGTCAGAAGGTTGTAAAAGGGGATTATATGACCCTGGGACAGTGCAACCATCATAAATGTGTGTTAGTTGCCAAGCATCTGAATTTTGATCACTTGATCACAGATACGCTGCAACTGTCTTAAATGTGAAAAAGGTAATGTCACTTTTTTTAGTTCCATTGTAACTTCAAACAGTCACTAAATGAACTGTTACAAATCAAGGACTATCTGTACAGAAGAAGAATATCTTAAATGGCCAACCTCTGGCAGTGACAGCAAAACAATAAAATTGTTTTAGAGATTCTGGCCCTAAACCATTGGGGGCTTTAAAGGTTTAAAACTGCACCATAAATTATACTGATTGGCAGCTAGTTAATAATACAGTAGATACTTCAGGGTGGCCTTCATATAATCCTTTCTAACGCCCTGATTATGTTAGAGGTTTGCTCCACCCATTTTGCATCAATTGCCATTTTCTAAATGTTTTATTTATTTATAGACCTTATAGGCCACTTTAATCCATCACCACCTCATATATATAATTGGGATTAAAAAAAAGAACGTTATAAGAAACTATGAATCTGGAAAGCAGAAAATCGCTAACAAGAAAAAAGAAAAAAAAATCTTACAAAAGGCAGTCAGACAACTCAACTCTCCTCAATCTGATAAACCAGCCAGGTTTACAGAGGTTTCATTAGCTAACATGAGTGCATTGCACTGATGGTGTTGTCTAGTTGGATAATGAAAGGTCTACAAGCAAACAACCAAGTTTGGAGAATATTTATTTATTTATTTATTTATTTATTTATTTATTTATTTATTTATTTATTTATTTTTGGGATTTATATGCCGCCCTATCCAAAAGGACTCAGGGCGGCTAACAAGCATAAATAGAAAGCAGCATATTTAATAGAATGCAACATATCTGCTCCTATGTAGTTCATAAGTAGGACCAGAAAAAGAGATCCATCTGCTTTCTCAGCACTTTTGCCACAAAATTCATGTTTTTTTGTCCTGGCTGAGTTTTACTACACAACAGAATCTCGTTGGGAACCTTTGACATAATAAATAGAATCAATAAGAGTTGAGGGTGGATTTATTTTTCTCTCACACAGAGGGAGTTATGAAGTGAATATTACTGTTCTTTAGAAATTGCTTCGCCTCTTTACCAGAAAAGGTTTTGGGAAAGAAAAGATCACAGGGTCAACTCTTTCATTTGTTTGGTCTCGTGTGTCTAACTCCCTTTCTCCATTATTCTGTCTACACAACATGCTTCGTGCCTCTTTTTCTTACATTCCTTTTTTTTTTTTTGAAATGACACCTTCCTTTCCCAGCAATTCCTTGCAAACTGGGAGATTGTCTCCTGTTGTCTCTCACAACTTTTAATTCTTTGAACGAATGACTCCCTGAGGTTGTGGGGGAAAAGGTGATGAAACCCCACCAACAATTAGAACAATTAATCAGTGGAAAAACTTGCCTCCAGAAGTTGTGAAAGCTCCAACATTGGAAGTTTTAAAGAAGAGATTAGATAGCCATTTTTCTGAAGTGGTGTAAGGTTTCCTGCCTAAGCAGGGAGTTGGACTAGAAGACCTCCAAGGTCCCTTCCAACTCTGTTATTCTGTTCTGTTATTCCATTGACCTGATACCATTCCTCAAATATCAAAAAAGTCAAATGTTCCTAGGAAAACAAACATGAGGGACATGAGAGATTTCCTTTGGCAAAAGTAATCCTGCCCAACTCACCATGCCCTTGTACCACTTCTTATCTCATCATTCAACATCTTTTTCTTAAACCTCAAATTATGGAAGAAATTGAGCATGTTGAGTGTAAAGAAAAACAAAAAATAGTTGAGCATATGTGTGTCATTAATTTTATGCACATTGATCAAAATGATCTGCAAGAATCTAATACTCTTTCCCTCAGTATTGCCCACCTTCCTGAGTGGAGATGGTCCCCTCTGGACAAGGAATGCAGTCATAGCAGCAAACTGGCTCTCCTTCCTGAGCTTGCTTGACAAATCCAGGAGCACAATTTTCCACACATTTGGACTGGGGCAGAGACTAAACAGAATAACAAGGAATGACAAAGAAAATATGTTAGGACTGACCATCCATGGAAAATGGAAGTCAACATAAACATTAGCCAAATAATTCTTGGTCTTCACTTAGGTAAATAGGAAATATTTAACTAGTCCCAGTTTGTAAGAGATACAACCAGTTGCAGAATCTTCATTTAGTTCCTTCCATTTGCTTCTGGTAGAACACATTGCAATAATGGACTTTTCTACTTGATAACATCTAGGGCAGAGAGGTCTTCAAACTTGCCAACTTTAAGACTTGCGGATTTCAGCTTCCAGAATTCTCCAGCTAGTGTAGCTGGCTGGAGAATTCTGGGAGATGAAGTCCACAAGTCTTAAAGTTGCCAAGTTTGGGGATCCTTGACCTATGGGGATGAAGCTGAGAAAAGATTCTATGATTAAGTGGCAACCAGTGGGCTCCTCCACTGGTTGTCACTTAATAGGAATATGAGGTGTTGTTTGTTTATTTGTGGATTTATTTCTTAGATGGATACAGTTATGTTTACAGTTCCGATCACGAAATCTGTAAAGGAGGTAGTGTTGCTATATTCTATGAAAAGTCTCTAAATGTAATAAATATTCACGTTACACAGAAGCTTACTCTTCTTGAGACTATCATCTGTGAACTGTCCTTAAATACCACATTTTGCTTCTTATTATGTTAAAGAGCCCCCAATTATGACATTGTACATGCAAATAAGTTAACTTCACTACTAACATGGGCAGCCTCCTGCCCACATCCTCTTATCTTTCTTGGTGACCTCAATCTACCTCTTCTTAATTGGACCCTAAACGAATGTACAACTGAATCTATACATGCAACCCTGTACAATGTTGTAACTAATCTGGGACTGAAACAACTAGTAACTAACAACGCTAAAATCAGCAACTGCCTTGATCTCATCTTCTGCAACAGTTTAAAACTCAATTTATGGACTACAAATAAAAGAACCCTTTTCTAATAGTGACCACAGCATGATTACCTTTTGTCTCAACATACGTCTTTACAAAAATCATCATAATGATTTTTTATAACTTTAAAAAAGCCAACTATGATCTCATAGACACCAACCTCTCATCTCTTGACTGGCAAATACTATTCACTGGCTGCAATACTGCTGAAGACCATTACAACATTTTTTTGCTCAAAGTCAAAAGAGTCATTAAACTATACGTACCACTAATAACCCCCAAAACCAGGAAAAACAAATTACCCATAACAATAAGGAAGCTCCAATCCCCCCAAAAAATCTCTTTGGCGAAAAAACAAAACTGGCTACATAGCCAACTTTAAAAGACGCCAGAAAAACCTATGCTACCAGATAAAGACTGAATTCACCAATTATCATATCAATCAAGAGGAAAACCTCCCGTGCACGAAATCCAACCCTGTCTTCTACTATTTTGTAAACAATAAACTTAAAAGAGTCGAGATCAATCCTACCTCTAAAAGGACCTAACAATGAAGACTGTAAATCCAGCCTCTTTAACACATTCTTTGGCTGAGTGTTTATAAACAACAATTCATAGGCAACATTTCATAGTCGAACTACAAACAATTACAAAGATCTAATACATATTGATTTTACAGAAGACAACGTTGAAAAGGCACTACGCAGTCTAAAACCATCTCTATCCATTGGATCTGATGGATTACCGTGACCTGCGAGCAAAGGATTTCCTACAATCTAAGCATTAATGGGCTCTTCAGTGGTTTTTTGTAGTTCTGCTTGTGTCGGACAGGGTATCCAAGTTTCCCAGGCTCAATGTTTTCTGGCAGCTGCTGCCTTGAGGTGAATTTCTATTATCTGTTGATTACAGACTTGCAGGTAGATCTTTGGTCACAATTGTTTTCCTGTTGATGGAACAAAAAGATGACAATAGCATTTCCTTTTGAGAATGATAGAGAATCGTAAAATCTTAGCCTTGAAAAGTCTTCAACCTTCCACAATATGGCCTAGACCAGTGGCTCTCAACCTTTTCTTCACTATAGGTCCCCTTTAAAAATCATTTTGGCCTTAATCCCCAGACCAAGTGGCCTTTACACCCTTGATCCATTCTCCAAGTCACATGTTCCATACCATTTCTAAGTAATGTGGACCAAATAGCAACAGTACTTAGACTTATATACCACTTCGCAGTTCTCTCTAAGTGGTTTACATAGTCAACATATTGCCACCAACAATTTGGGTCCTCATTTTAGCCACCTTGGAAGGATGGAAGGCTGAGTCCACCTTGAGCCTGGTGAGATTGCAGGCAGATGTAGTAGCCTGTGGTACTGCACTCTAGCCACTGCACCACCACATTAAAGCATCTCAAAGCTTCTTCAGGACGCTCTCAGGTCAAACATGGACTGTGCTGGGACTCCGATGGCTTTCCCTGCCCCTCACCGCCTAGACAACCTGTACTTCTTACCTGTCCACTCGTTCTATTTAATGACCAGTGAAATCACTTAACAACCACAACAGTAAGTGCAGAATTACACTAATTGAGCAAAGACATCTTGTGATATTTCAACTAATGACCACTTTGCCAAACAAGAGATATTCCAATCCCAGTCGTAGTCATAAATTGAGGACCCACCTGGAGGTGAGTCCCCAAGGAAGCCTCTTTCAATCTGGCAAATTGCAAGCAGCCGGCAGTTAGCAGAACTAGCTGGCAGTACTGCATTTTAACCACTGTGCCACCGCATCTCAATTCACGCCAAACTGATTACATGATTCAAAGTTGAACTTCCTGTGATCTATATATTCTAAGTAATATGTGGTCCAATTAATCATGAGTGTGTCAGGCGCATGTAGGTAGCCACCAATGTTCTGCCTTTAGGAGCAGGAGTCCATCCAAATCTCTAGGACATTTTTCCTAAAGTTCATCCGAAATCTACTCCTTTTAATTCAACCCTGGAAGTGTCCAACTAGAGAAGATGGAGTCAAAAGGGCAAAGGGCAACACGTATAAAGCTAAAAAGCAGCAGGACTTTACCTGCAAAGCATGGCATAATCTGACAGCCATCTTGACTTTTTTAAACTCCCAGCCCATGCCCTGAAAACAGTCCTCTTGATTATTTTGAACAATAATTTTATTAAGGATTGTATACAAAGATAAAAAAAAAGAAACTTCATACAAATATGTGTGCGTGAATATATATAAAAGACAAGGTGGAAAAAAAGGAAAAATAAACGCCTCCAAAAAAGATAATAGGAAACATAAAGTTTCCCTCTTCATCCTCAGCCAGAAGATTCAATATCAACATTAAAAAAACAACCTCTATAATTTAGTTATCTCTAAATAAACAATCAAAGGCATCTTCATTCAAGCCTCACCCCATTTTTTTCCTCCTCTCTGAATCTCCGGTTCTCCTCATGGATCAACAAAGCTTTAGTAAGATTAACAAAAACATGTACGTGCCTTGATTTGACGGGAAATCCATTCCCAATTATGTACATAACTTGATGACCATCTGTACTCTGCAAAACATTATATATAATCCCCAAACACTCGTAAGTCTTTTGGGTAATCATGGTGGCAAGTTGCTAACGCTGGTTTGTGAGCAAAACATCCTCATTGCTCCCAACACCGAACAATTGTAGGATTTCCCTTCTGTCACTGTGTGAAATTGCTGATGACTGGTAAGATGTGATCTTTGAAAAAAAATGTTTCCCATATTGTTCACAACTGAAGAGATTTATCTCTGCTATGGACTTTCTGGTGTATTTTTAGTTTTGATTTACAGTGAAAAGGTTACTCACACTGCACACTTGTGATGCCAGTCTCCTGTGTAATTTCTGGGGTGGTTGCAAAGTGCTGAAGGTTGGGAGAAACATGTTCCACATTCCAGATATTCTCCCCCCCAATGTGGATTCGTTGATGCATCACAAGAGAATCTTTCCGTGAAAAATATTTATCACACTCTGGACATTTGTGGGGTTTCTCTCCTGTATGGATTCGGCTGTGAATTCTAAGGGAAGATGAATGAGCAAATGTTCTCCCACAGTCCAAACATTTGTAATTTTTTTCACCTGTGTGAATTTTCACATGACTTCTAAGGGCTGATATGGAAATATAAAAGCTCCCACATTCGTTGCATTGATATGGCTTCTCCCCTGTGTGGGTTTTATGATGTGTCGAAAGGCTTTCCTTATAAGCAAAAGATTTCCCACATTCTATGCATTTATATGGCTTCTCTCCTGTGTGGACCCTCTGATGCCTTCTAAGGTGGGGTTTCTGGGAAAAGAATTTCCCACACTCCACACACTTGAACGGCTTCTCTCCTGTGTGGATCCTCTCGTGATTCTGAACCTCTCTTGGAGTAAGAAAACTTTTGCCGCACTCCACACATTGATAGGGTTTCTCCTCTTTGTGCCTCATCTGGTGACTCTTAAGTCTAGAAGAATCCACAAATCGTTTCTCACATTCTGGGCATTCATAGGGTCTCTCAACAGTGTGAATTCTCTGATGTCTCACCAGGTTTGATTTCTGGGTAAAACATTTCCCACATTTGAGGCACTTTTCATTTTTCTCCCCTGTGTGTGTTTTCCAATGACTCTGAAGAGATGAACTCCGGGTGAAACAGTTTCCACACTCAAAGCATTTGTAAGGTTTTATTCCTGCATGAATCTTCTCATGGATCCAAAGACCTGCGTTCTGAGAAAAGCTCTTCCCACATTCCCAACACTTGTAAGGTTTCTCCCCTGTATGAATTCTCTCGTGGTTTCTGAGAGTGGCTTTTTCACGGAAAAAAATCCCGCATTCCAGACATTGATAAGGTTTCTCTCCAGTGTGGATTTTCTGATGTATAACAAGGCGTGACTTTTGACCAAAGCATAAGTCACATTCATCACTTTTATAGGGTTTCAGTCTAGGTGGGCTCCTGAGATGTTTGCAGTTTTTCTCAGAGAAGGATTTCTCACCCTCCAAACCTTGACTGGATCCATTTCCCACATGGACCTTCCTGTGGGTCAAAAGGAGGGACTGGAGAACAAAGGATTTCCCACACTCTGAGCATTCATGCGTTTTTTTGTGATTTTTCGGAGTGCCGCTTATTTCTGACGGGGAATCCAAGAGTTTTCCACCCTCCATGCTTTCTGGCAACTGCTGTTTGTGCCGAATTTCCACTATCTACTGATAGTTCTCTTGCAGGTAAAGCAGGTCACAGTTGTTTTCCTGCTGGAAAAAAAAATATGAATTGTATTTTCTTTTGAGAAACATAAGAGAATCACAAAATATTTGATTTGGAATGGACCTTGGGGGCCCATGTCCTCCAAAATGGGACATGGGTCTCCAGTACACTGAAGATGAAATCTCGTTATTTTTGTCACCTCACATCTCTAGGAGGCAAACTCTTCTGCTATTCATTGACTCTTATCTTTTCCTGCTTGGTTCTTGTCCTATGACAAGGTGACAAGGAAGCTCTGATTAGAGAGATATTCCCCAACTTATGACTACAATTTGGGACCGGAATTTCGGTCATTCAGTGAAGCAGTGGGTAGATGAGGGATCAGGTCTTGACAAGCATAATCCCAAACTCCTGTTTTGTGCCATTCTCCAAACTGCATGTCCCACCCTGTTTCCAAGCAAGGTGCCCCAAAGCATCTCCAAAGCTTCTTCCTTAACTGGGCCATGACCTGTGCCAGGACTCACAGGGCCCCTCCTCCCACATCAGGCAACCCCAGAATCCTTACCTGGGACTTTGTCTGCTTAATGACCCGTGAAATTGCTTAACAGCCTGACATCAATACCTGGGGAGATCCTGG
>JANHGD010166066.1:0-11407 GCA_027560375.1 Imantodes cenchoa
TTTCATGTATCCTGTTTTCTTGCACTTGTTGACAAATAAATAAATAAATAAATAAATAAATAAATAAATAAATAAATGAAATAAAAGAAATCGAAATGGAAATGGACTGGTCACATAGCAAGGAGAACTGATGGCAGATGGACCAAGGCAGTCACAGAAAGGATCCCACTTGATGAAAAGCATTCCCGAAAGAGACCTAAAACAAGTTGAATTGATGACATCAGCAAGTGTGGGGCCAATTGGCAAAAGAAAGCTCAAGATCTATTGGTTGGAAACATGCAGAAGAAGTCTTCATCCTGCAGTGAATAGATAATGGCTAAAATGATAATGCTGATGAATATAAAGAGGTTACAAGGGTTGATTCAAAACATTTCCATACTACTGTGATGTATTTTATCTCCCTATTAAATTACTTCAGTAGCTCTCATATTCCATAACATTTCATTTCTCACAGCAGATTGACCAGATGCTAGTCTATTTCACCATGTTCTACCTGTGCTATGGCTTCCTGACCTTTATATAGGTTTATCATGAGGACAATTAATATTTTGGGATTTCTATTTCTTTAAGCACATTCTATAGGTTCCTATATACCATGCAGACTATAATTTCATGACACATTGTTCCCAGAACTGTAAGCTCCTTTTTTTACATGAATGGAAAATTCAGATCTATCAAACAGGAAAACAATACTTTTCAAACCTTCCAGGTATATCGAACAAAGGGATACTGAATCTGTAAGATGCAAAGCTGATCTTCCTGAACATAGGATCTCAGACAGATCTGTATGTAACCTAATGACTGCAAGAAAGTCTATGGAAAGAAAGAAAGAAAGAAAGAAAGAAAGAAAGAAAGAAAGAAAGAAAGAAAGAAAGAAAGAAAGGCTAAATTATTGAACTAAATTGTAAATGCAAGAAATATGATCCTCGGACATAATAGATAAAAACTGGAAGAAGAGAAAGGATGTTTCTGTTGATCTCCTGATATTCAGGTTATAGTTAGCAGCCCTAAAATTCATTGTAGTGGAGGGGCAGAATTTCGTTTCATTTCATTTCATTTATTTACTATTAAACTTCTATATGCTCATCTCACTAAAGTGACTCTAGAATGGAAACAAAAAGGCTCATGTGGAAGAATATGGAACATTCTGGACAGCTTGGGAAAGGTATATTATATATTAGAAAATATAAACAAGACACTGTAGTAGACAATTTAGTCAATGGTATAAACTAATTGGACCCTGGTAAAAATAAATGTAGAAATAACTATTTCAAAACATCCTAATAAAGTCTTATTTAAGCCACCATAAATGAATACATTTTACCAGATGTTAACCAATGTTTAAATTGTTTGGCAATGAGTAAGTATAGACCAGTCAGATGTTTTGACCCCCATATATTTCATCCTTACCTGGTACTGAGCAATTCTTGATCTTCCTTGCCCTTTTCTTGACCATTTCTACTATTGCATATCATTTCAACTTCCTTTTTGTTCTTATTCATCTCCTTTATTGTCACGGTGTTCATTTAGGTTGCCAGCCGGCAGACACCACGTCACAAATGTGTCATGATTTATTGCCCTGTATACGCATGCCTGAATATTTCTTATGCTCCTCCTCATTCTTTCTCCTTTCCCTTTTCTGCCTAATCATGTAGGAGAGAGGACGTGCTCTTATATGCTTCAATAGAGTTTGTTATTTTTGTGTAATAAATGAGTTAATAAATCAGAAAAGAAATAGCCCTATTAAATGTATCTGTGACATTCTATTGTATTGACAGACTTTTGGACCAGGTCTGTTCTAAAGTTTGTTTTATGATAGTTTCTTGAGTGAGTAGAGAGAAGAGATCAATCTGGTGGCCATTCTTGTGTGAGATGCAAGCTAACGTCCTGCTTGAGTTCTTCTCCTGACAGGGATGGTTACTTTCCACCTCTGTCCCCACCTGTCTCCCTTTTCCATGTCTTCATTGTCTGAATTCCCACAGGTACTTGTGAAGTGTGGGAGAAAAGCCAATTCAAAGGGGACTTTTTACCCCAAATCTGAAGAATACATTGCACCATGTGGCATGTTCTGCAAAGCATCTAGATGATTAGATGCCTTGGGAAGTGAAGGCCAGAAATGGATGGTTGGGCTTCATCAACCACTCTGTCCCCTCCAAGTTAACACCTTCACTTACAAGTTCCTTGTTAGGCTCTGGTATGGAGTCAATTGGGAGTTTGGATGGTCTTGGCTCATATGGGAAATGCTGATGGAATTGCCACCCCAAGTCAAGTGCATGTACATACTTGGCGATTTTCCCAGAAATAGTCTGACTATGGGTAACCCCTTCAATAGTTAGTAGTGCTTATTAAATACTTTGCGCCTTGTCCTAGAGTTTCCCCCCCCAAAATAGGATTTTTTTTGCAGCACTTTTAGATTATTATAATTGGTATGGACCCCAAATGGCCAACACAGCACTTTTAGAAAATATCTCCATTGGTTAAAAGCTATTTTTATTGCTCACAGTTTTAATTTAAAAATATAAGTTTCTTCCTACGGAAATCAGTGTTCTGGAGAAACGCACACAGCAAAAGATGGCCTCTTTCAGGGCTGGGTCCTAACTTACCTTGCTGCCTGTTCACTTTCTCCTATGCCATGTGGCCATGCCATGTGGCCACACTTCATGGGCACGCACACACTTTACATGCACATGCATGCGCAGTGCTGAAAAAGATGCCCCCCCAAAAGCCAAAAACAAGATGGCAATGAATGTGCAGTGCCAGAAACTCAGCTTCTGCACATGCACAGAAGAAGAAAAAACAGAATTTTTTTTAATCCCCAAAAAATATCCCCCCCCAAAACTAAAAAAATAAAATTCCAAAAACATAAAAAAAAATGGCGGCATCCACAGACCGCCACTGACCGACATCATTGTGACATCACCAGTGGGTTGCTACCAGTTCGGGCGAACCAGTCCAAACTGGGAGGAACCCACCTCTGGCCTCTTCCCCCTGAAATGACTGAGACCCTCGCACTGTTATTACTTCAAATCTAGACTACTATAGTCAGCTTTATGTGGGACTACCTTTGAAAACTATTTGATAATAGTGATTGATACAATTAGTGTGTCAGAGTCACTCTAGCCATGTGACACTGGTTTGACAAGTATGGTATTGATTGCCAATATGTTAACTGGTACAATTCTGATATATCTTCAAGTATCTATTTTTCAAATGGAATCTGTCCCTATTCTATGTTTGGGGATCTTGGGGGTAAGAATGTTCTACCTTTTCTCTTCTGAGTGGTGGTGATGTTGTAATTCAACCTCAGAGCTTAACAGTAGTTTCTATCAATTAATCTACCAATTATTCAAATAGCCCCAATAGTGTCAATATTTAAGAGAGCAATAAAAGGTGTTTTGTTTTATGTTTATGATTTGTAGTTGGTACTTCAAACTAGACAAAAACTGAAATTTTATTAGTAGTTGAGCAGTACTTGAGCAGAAGGCATGGCCAGCATACCGCAGTGTTATGGAATTCCCCACGCTCCACAGGGAATCCTCACACTGCCAGGGGACCTGGTTCGGTTAGAACCAGGTCGGAACTGCCCTGTAGGGCAGGGAAGAAGGGAGATACCGTCTGGTTCCCTGGGTGGGGTGGCAAACAAGAAGGGAGCCAACAAGAAGCTCCCAACCGGCAGCGATGAGAAGGAACTTGTCGTTCTAGCCACGGTGGCCGTGATTGCAAGGATTGATTGAATTAAAGATCGGAAGTCACCTATGAAGAAGAGGATTGAAGTTTAAATGCTGGAGAGAGAGAGAGACTGGAAACAAGTTGGTGAGTTGCTGAGCTGGAGTGAAAGTTTGGGACTTTTTTTGTGGATTTAAAAAAAGGAACAAAGGACAATATAAGCAATAAGCATCTGTCTAGCAAAGAGAAGATTAATTGAAGTTCATTGAAGAATTGTTTTAAAGGATTGATAACTAAAGCCCTACTTTGAGAATCTGGAGACCTTGGAGAATTAGTGAAGTTTTGTTTTTTCTTGATGATTGAACTTTATTTTATTACTGACTGTAAAATCTGGAATTGGAGTAATTGGAGCTTCAAAGAGGTACACCTGCTGGTGGTGCAAGATTCTTGGTGGTTATTTGAACAGCTGCTGACCTTGGACAAAGAAGTGTTTTGGATAGTTGTGGATAGTTGTTACAGCTTGTAACTGTTGCAAAAGAACATTGTCTCCACCTGTGTGGATTGGAATCAATTTAAAGTACTGAAACTGGTCTTCTTTTGATTATTATTGATTATACTTTGAAAGGAAAGGCAAAATAAAATAAACGAAATTGACTTTACTATTTGTGGGAATTGTACTATCTGTGAATGAGCTTCTATGTACTGGATTAAAGAAGAGGATTATATTAGACTGTGGGACAGATTTATTTGATATACAAATTATATAAAAGGATCTCTGAAGGACTGACAATATGGAAGATCTAGAAGAGGAGGATCTTATATACTTTTTCAAGGACTACTTTAGAGATTTACAGAGAGATGCCCTGCAATTTGAAGATGGAGTTCGAAAAAAGACAGCAGAAGCTCTGGAACGCTGTAAAGATTTTAAAAATATGGTTATAAAATACAAAAGACAAGATAACAATGTAGTAAAGAAACATGAAGAAGAAGATCAGATCTTTGACTGCAGTGAAGGCTTGGGAAATGGGATTATAAAGAGGAGAAAACAAGATAACAAAGAGGAGATGAAACCAGAAGAAAAAGAGCAGGTAGAGGAAGATAGAAAGATTGATGGAGATAAAATAGAAGAGGGCTTTGAAAACCAACAGACCAATGACTATATGGAATGTTATGATTATTACATTGGGATTAACAATGGGAAAAAGAGAATAGGGCGAAGATATAGGTATTGGAGGCACCAGCACAGCAGAGGGAAGGAATCTGGGAGAATCACAGGAAAAATTATTGGAAAATACATAAAATTTTTAGGTACAAGAAAGGAAAAAAAGAGAGAGAGGAAGAAGTGGGGGATATAAAGTCAGAAGAAAGAAAAAGATGGGGAAATTAAGATCAAGAGGATGGAAATTTAAAGAAAATGGTGACCCCCTCTTGATTATTTGATGATTATTTGATCAGGATTGGATCATTATATAATAATGTTTATTATTTTTGCTTTCCTTCTATATATATATATAAAGGGAATATATTTAGGTATATTATAGATGTTATTAATCAATACATTGTGGTAGGATTGTTTTAATTCAAATTGGTCACACATAAAGGATTTCTTATGAGAGAAAGAATTATGATTGGTAATCGATGATATAAATTAATTCTTGACAACTTGAAGTAATGTATGATTATTAAAAAAAAATCTTGTAAACATAGCTGACTATGGATAATTATAGGGAGAATGAATAAGTTGATATTTAAGAATTTAAATTAAATTTAATTATTTAAATGTAATTAAATTGTGTGATAACTTTGGGAAACATAATTATAGAGATTGGTATAAATTAGAGGTGCTGAATGAGAATTAAAATAATATACTTATAATATTAGAGAGGGACACAATTTAATCTTATAATTGAATAATGACTGAAAGAAGTTAAATAGTTTTGTAATTTGAACAATTGGTATTATAAAGGATGTTAATTAGATTCAGGATTTGATACTATTTGTGAAAATAGAATTTTTGTTTTCTCTTTTTTATTTATTTTTAGGGGCATTTAGTTATATAATAGGTGTTAAGAAAAATGAGGGATGAGTAAAGGAAAAGAATGGAGCATAACGGCCTAGATTTATTAAGCAAGAGATACCAACTAGCAGAGAAATTAAGTGATTGCGGTGAAATTAATTGGTAAAGTAAAAATAATTGGTATAAGCCAGGTGAAGAAATTAGAAAGGAGGTAGCACGAGACAAGTGAAATATACTGAGATTAATGGGTCAGAAATTAAGTGATATGGATTGTTATATTTTATAGAAGCAATATGATTGTTTTGTATTGATGGTATATGAAATTCTATGTATGTTTTTGGTGGAGAAAAACAAATAAAAACTTTTGAAAAAAAAGAAGAAAACCTTATATCATCTGATTTTGGTGCCTCTAACAGAGAGGAAATTTTTCAGAAAGGAGGAGTTTACTAGGACAAGGCTGTCATGCAGAGGAAGGCAGAGATAGTCCTTGACTTATGATCACAATTGAGTCCAAACTTTTGGTTGCTAAGCAAGAGCATTGTTAAGTGAGTTTCACCACATTTTACTCAATCCATGACATTTCCTGGCTCTAACAGTGATGTGCAAGCTAGGAAAGAACATTTGAAGGCATGTGTTATGTTCTAATGTACAGAAGTTATGGTTAAATGTGTGACAGAAAGTGAATTCTGGGTGTGTTTTTCCAAATGCAGTAAGTGAGGTTGAATGTGTAGTTTTAGAAGAGCCATGTGTGTGTGTGTGTGTACATACACATACAGTATATATAGTAGATAATGTATCTTTTTATGTCCCTGTGTGTAATATGTATGTACACATATGGCATATATACATAGGATTAATTAGTATATTTTGGATGTTCAGTAGTAGTAAATAGACAGGGAAATTGTATCTTGTTGAGGCCTTTGAGGCGAGGAGGGGCCAGACACCCTAACCCTAACCCTTGACATGAGTGACGTCAAGTTGGCCAGGCCCACCCAGTCACATGACCACTAGTCACAGGACCACCCAGCAACCCCCACCCAGTCACATGACCACAAAGCCACTCCCACCCAGTCACATGATTGCCAAACCACTTCCACCCAGTCACATGACCACAAAACCATGCCCACCGCCACATGACCATCAAGCCACGCCCACAAAGTAAGCCACACCCAGAGAGTGGTATTAAATTTTTTTGGGAACCCACCCCTGAATAAAGGAAATACATATTTAATTTTACATGTGTTAACTGCAGCTAGAATTGTGTTTGCACAACAGTGGAAAAATGAAGAGATCCCTAAGATGAAAATGTTATTTAAAAAATTAGAATGCGCAGAAATGAATAGACTTAACATTCAAAATTAAGGAGAAGGAAGAAACTGAATATTTTTTAACATGGGATATGTTTTATTAATGGCTAACTAGCAGAAACAGAAGTTAGAAACTTAAAAGCATAAGGAAATGATTAACTTCATTGAAGACTTACCAAAATGGATAACAACTATTATTATTACTGTGATTATTATTAATGTTATGAATATTGTTATTATTATTAATACTAATAATAGTATTTGTCAAAAAGAACTGTACTCAGACAACACACTGTTTATATAGACATTGAATTTTTATGTTTAATATTAAAAATAATTAATAAAAAATAAATGAGGAGAGTGTGAGTTCTAGTGTTACTGGAGGCATGAAAATTGGCTGGATTGACTTTAGGCCAATCTTTTGCTTCACAGGGTTGTTGTGGAGAAAATAGGAGGAAAATGTATTAGGTATGTTCGCCACCCTGAGTTATTTATAAAAATAACAAAGGCAGGATTAAAAATCTAAATAAAAAATAAAATCAGATCAAAAGATTTCCACTAAATCTTGTAATTCCATTCTTCTTTATAGATTGTATATACAACTTTTCCTGTGAATTAATCTTCCATCCTCTGCTGGAATATACTATTAAACAGTTTGTCTTTTAGTGCAGACTCCTTTTTCTAATGGAATGTGATGCTAAACTGTTTCCACTTACTCATTTAGAATGCTTCTAGTGTCTCATAGTCTTTGAATGGTTGATCTTCTATTGATGTAAATTGACGCCTGTCTTCCCATGGTCAAAAAATGATATATCAACTCATTTATAATATTTCTAATTTCTTTTGCATTGCATATGGGAAAAAGATTGTAGGAAGAGATTGCGGATAGACTATAGATCTGTTGAGTTTCTGAACAATTGTAGTAGATTGAATTTTGGTGAAAAACTATTCTTTGTAGAGTGTATCAGTTATAAATTTCTAAAGGTCTATCTGTCAACTAATTGGTGAAACTCATTTATCATAGTAAATGTTTATCTGGATGCATTTTTTCTTAGACTAAAATCCGAAATTTGATATAAAGTACTAATACTAAGGATGTATGGACTCTGATTTGTATTGTCATTTAGTAGAATACACAGTGTGGCAGAGTTTTCATCTTTTGGGTCCAAAGTCTGTATCTTTTGTGTCGCATGGATTATAAGATGTGCTTTACATTAGCATTTCTTAGAGTTTTGAAACACAAATGGTAATTGCAAACAAGTTAAAATGTCACTTTAAACCATCATTTTAAAAAAATTGTTGATCCTGTTGGAAATTCTTGAACTAATTTGAAAATGGGAAAAGAAAATGTTAACTATACCTTAATGTTTTGTGGTTCTTAGAAAACAAGGATGAAGACAAAACAGCTGTAGGAGTGCTAAGAGGACCAGAACATTCATGTAATCAAAACATACAACCAGATACACAAGCCCAACCCATCTGGGAAAATGGCAATGATGGTAATCTCATCAGAAGTAAGTATTTACAAAACAGCAAAGCTACTGTTTGAGGGAGGGAGAAGAAACTGTTTTTCAATGTAAACTGCCTATAGGCTGTTAATGTACTACAATATGTTACCAAGTATATCAAATTTCTCCCCAAGAGTTATTTCTGTAAATCCTATGTATCAAAGAGGAGAAACTGTGACACAAATACATTAATTGGTTAGCTTCATATGTTAGCTTCATTTTGGTTAGCTTCATATGTTGTGTTGAATTATAAATAGTTTATAAAGTATAATAGTATAAAGTATAAAATATAAATAGTATAAAATAGTATAAAGTATAAATAGTATAAAGTATTCACATAGTGTTCTACCCTAACCAAACAAACCACATTGTAATTTAGATTGGTAGATACCATGTTTCCTCGAAAATAAGACATGCCCCCAAAATAAGCCCTCCTCCAAAAATAAATCCTTCTCCAAAAATAAGCTCTCCCCAAAAATATTTAAATGCATGCGCAGCTGGTCCCCGCCATTTCCTTTGGTTAGGATTAGGAGACAGAGCTGGAAATC
Organism: Imantodes cenchoa; assembly: GCA_027560375.1. Lineage (NCBI taxonomy): Eukaryota > Metazoa > Chordata > Lepidosauria > Squamata > Dipsadidae > Imantodes > Imantodes cenchoa. The sequence goes on from JANHGD010166066.1 coordinate 9,047, forward strand.
AGGTAAGACGGCAAGCTCCACATTGCTCCACATGCTCCAAAATAATAAGACCTCCCCAAAAATAAGGCCAAGTGCTTATTTCGGGGTTCAAAAAATATAAGACAGGGTCTTATTTTCGGGGAAACACAGTAGATCCATCCATTATCTCAATTGCCCCTTTTTTATAATTATAGCAATATGTGTTATATAGTTCTGGTTATTTTCTGAGATGACATATTTTGTTATAAACTGCAACAGGATCTGTTTGTTTGTGGTTTAGAACAATGCATGAGCACATCATTATTGTTTATAAACTAGGATCATTATTTTTGCATTCTGGATGATCCAGTCTGTTATATTTGTTCATAAAACATAGCTTTAACAAACTATGGCTTAGCATGAAGTATAGCCTTATTGGTTGGTGTATGAGTGTGCAGGAGTAGTGTAGGATAACTAGAATATATTTCAAGAAAGATTTATCATGTAAGTTTCACATAAGAGGCTGAACAAACCCAATAGTAGCAATAATACTTTTGAATAATTACTATGGAATTTCATTAAAGGACTGTAACATCTAACAGCCTTTGATATGTAGGCTCTACAGTAGATAGAATAGAACAGAATAGAATAAAAACTTTATTGTCACTTTAAATGTATATTAATCAGCATACATTAAAATGAAATTTGGTTGCATTCAGTTCTCAAAAGATAACCATTATGCATATTCCCATATATACACATACTTATATGACACAGAAACATCACAGTCTACTTGGCAAAAAAAATCCTGCGAGTTTACAAGACGGATGGCATAAGGAACAAAGCTGTTACAGAAACTAGTAGTCCTGCTATAGATAATTTGAAACCTCCTCCAAGAGGGGAGCAACAGAAACAGACTATGAAGTGGGTTTGTGGGGTCTCTAACAATACTTCGAGCTCTAAGCACATAACCTTTATAAGCAGTATCCTGTATAATGGAAAGCGAGCTTCCTATAGTCTTCTCAGCTGTCCTTACACTCTCTGTATAGACCTTCTATCTGAGGCACTGCTACCACCAAACCAAACAGTAGTGCATTTTTAAAAATTCTCTCAATCTGTAAAAAGTGGCCAAGGAGAAAGATGTGCTCTTCTCATCTGACGTAGGAAATGCAAACACTGGAGATAAAGTATGAAGAGACCAAGTCAGATTGTTAGTTGTCTATATTCCCAGATACTTAACAGTATTCACCACCTCCACAGCTGCAGCCTTGATACAAAGTGGTGTATGATTTTGCCGATTCTTTCTAAAATAAACAATGAACTTCTTTGTTTTGTTAACATTCAAAACCAGGTTACTTTTATTGCACCGGTCCACCAAAGTATTTACCTCCTCCAGGGGCGGGTTCCACTTACTTTTCGCTACCGGTGCACATTGCGACTGTGCGCATCCTCTTGAGTCCTCTCTTGTGATTTCGGCTCTCTGTGCATGCGCAGAGGGACAATTTTACTTCTGCACATGTGCAGAGAGCCAAAAAACACGATTAAAAAAAAAAAGGTAGCGCCTACGGCCCAACAAAGTGGTCACGTGCATCATTACGCAATTGGCGGGCCGCTACCGGAATGGCAGAGTGCGCCACACCAGTAGGAACCCACCACTGACCTCCACCCTGTAAGAATCTTCATTGTCATCCTGGATAAGACCCACCACTGCTGTGTTATCTGCATACTTCACAATATAATTCGTAACATACCTGGCACAGCAGTCATGGGTCATCAAGATGAACAGTAACTGACTCAAGGCACAGCCTTGTGGGGAACACGTACTCAAGGAGATGGAATTGGAAACGTTTCTTCCAACTCACACAAACTGGGGCCTATCAATAAGGAAATCAAGTACTCAATTACATAAAGAACTATTAAAATCTAATATACACTGTTCGTTCATCAAATACTGAGGAATAATTGTGTTGAATGCTGAACTAAAATCAACAAACAGCCTTTGTACTTGAGTATGATTCTCCTCTAGGTGCGCCAAACTAAAATGAAGCACACAAAAATGATATGTAGTCTCTATAGTAGATCATATGCATAAACAGAACATGAGAAGAACTTATTTGTTCCAAGAATCTGCGTTAATATGACACCTCTTATAGAAGACAAGGGTCTTCCATGTAGATTCAATTCTGATTAGGGATTTATTAATTTACAAAGCAATCTTTCTATTTCTTCTGAGTAACAAGTGCAGAAGTATTTAATCAAATGCCCCCTAAAGGTGTGGACATCTACCCTGCCTTGGAACTTGGGGGGGAATTGATCCCTTCAGATCGGGCCCGCAATTTGGGTGTCCTCCTAGACCCACAGCTGAAATTGGACCAGCATTTCGCAGCTGTGGCTAGGGGGACC
>JANHGD010170960.1:0-11364 GCA_027560375.1 Imantodes cenchoa
GCATGGGGGCGGGGCCTGTGGGTGCATTGCATTATGGGTGTTGGCATGTGTGTGCATGCTGTCATGCATGCATGCACGCTTTTGTCACCCAACCCTAACTCTAACCCTAGACGTGAGTGATGTCAAGTTGGCCAGCCCACCCAGTCACATGATTAGTGAGCTATACCTGCACAGTCACATGACCACAAACCACACCCACCCAGCCACAGGAGGTCTTGGTTCATTGAAAAGCTGGATGAGGGCTGGAGATACATGAAAACTATGGTTCTATGGAATATCTGAAAAGCTGTCAAATGAGAAGCACAGGTAAAAAAAGACTTATGCCTGCCCTCAGCAGAGCACATTCTCAGAATTGTACCCCAAATATAAACATAGCATAGAAGAATCATAGCTATCCTGCTCACTTCAAAAAAGTGAACACAGGATTAACATACTGTGTTAACATGATTAACATACATGTCAGAGAAGGTGATCTTTAAGTGTGGAAATATGTTTCAGAAGAAGTGATTGATAGGATTTCATGTGCAGAGTGGTAATCAGAATGTAGAGGAAGTGTCCACTATCATATTCATAAGGCTTATAGTGTATGCAACAGCAATTATTTGCTGGCAGAGGGTTTTTTTTATTTTATAGCTGACTAGAGAAATGGATTACAGATGGCCAATATCTGTCATAGCCCACCAAAGTCAATAAAAGGCACTCTATGTCTACAAGTGCAAATCAATACCCCTGATACCCAGTGACACAATTTGAGAGGACAATCATAAAAAGATCAAATCTATCAAAGGAAGGAAGAAGATCTGCATTCTTTAGAGTACCACCTTTTTTTGACTTCTCAATAATCCAGAGGACCAGGGCCACATTTTTATTGCATTCATCTGAATCAGGGGTGTCAAATTCATGTCACCCCGGCGGCATCATGTGGTGTATCGGGACTTCCCCTCCTTTGCTAAACTAGGCGTGGGCATGGCCAGCATGTGACACATCTGGCCCACAGACTGTGAGTTTGACAATCCTGATCTAAATTATTAATTAATCTGCATTAAGCAAAATTAAGCAAAATACAAAAAGCAAAAATACAAAGTAAGAAAGTGTGTACAGGTATTCTAATATTTGTTTTATTTGCTGAGGCATTGCATGTGAGAACTCATATTAATGCTTCGTGCTAGTGGTGTGATCATTTCTACAAAAATCTATGATAGAATGAATGTTAAAAATATTACGTAAATTTTGAGCCACTGTAGAATGAATGTAAATGCTTGGTTCTTATCGCTCCAACTGGAAGGCCTGGTGGCTTAATAGTGTATTAATATGTACTTTAGAGTCTTTTTTTTTGCTATGAATTAACTTTAGCCAGACGCATTAGCTTATTTGGGCTTTTGCCTGCTAGCATTTCTTTAACACCTTATCAGCAAGAGCTAGAGGGGTTGACCACAAACATTTGCTAGGTTCACCACAAATGTTTTTAACATAAACTAGCTGACAGGTTGTGGCTTTCATATTTAGCTAAGATACATTATACGTGTATTTTTCTTTTCACGGAATTTCCTCTTTTTTAAAAAAAAGTGTAAAGATTATTATTGAGTTGTCTATTAATTTTGTCTAGAGCCACATCCTTTAAAAATTCACCTATCCCCAATCTGGTTTTACCATGCCTCCTAGATAGATCTTCTGTATTCACTACCACCCCCACCCCAAATGGCCACCCTTTTGGGTTATTGTAAAACAAAGTTTCTCCCTTTCCAAACCCATATATGGCCAAGAGATTTTGACACAGCATCTTTCACCTCCTTGTTCCTCAGGCTGTAGATCAAAGGATTGAGCATGGGGATCACGACCGTGTAGAACATAGAGGCCCATTTGTCTTGGTCCATGGAGTAGCTGGAGCTGGGCCGAAAGTACATGTAGAGTATTGTCCCATGGTATAGCCCAACAGCTGTCAGGTGAGAAGCACAGGTGGAAAATGCTTTGTGCCTGCCCTCAGCGGAGCGCATTCTCAAGATTGTAGCCAAAATGTAAACATAGGATACAAGAATCATTCCAATGCTGCTTGCTACAACAAAGCCAACAAAGGTAAATAACACAATCTCACTTATATATGTATCAGAACAGGAGAGCATTAGAAGTGGAGGCTCGTCACAGAAGAAGTGATTGATAACATTGGAGCTACAGAAAGATAGCCGAAATGTACAGGAAGTTTGTATCATTGAATCTAGCAGACCTGTAAAGTATGCGATAGTGATCATTTGGTGGCAGGCCTTTTTGGACATTACAGTTGGATAGAGGAGTGGATTGCAGATGGCCACATATCTGTCATAGGCCATCACAGCCAACAAAAGGCATTCTGCATCTGCAAGGATATCAAATACAAAGAGCTGCGTAACACAGCCATTGTAAGAAATCCTTTTACTTTCACTTAATAAGTCAATTAGTATTTTAGGAGCAATGATTGAGGCACAGCACAGATCAACAAAAGAGAGGTTGCCCAGAAAGTAATACATGGGTTTGTGGAGTTGGGTTTTAGTGCAAATCAAGAGAATCATCCCCAGATTTCCTAATACAGTGATGATATAAACCAAGAAGAAAACAGTAAAAAGAACAAGTTGCATTTTGGGATTGTCTGTGAGTCCCTGAAGTATGAATTCAGAAAAGGCAGAACTATTTCCTTTAGACATCATTTCCTGAGTAGATGGATTGGTTCAGGTGATTTGCTGATCCTGAAATGTCTTTCTCATCCCTTGTTAGGAAAAATAAAATTATATTTCTTAGAGTTTCATCCATGTTCCTATCTTCTTTTTTTGTGTGAATTTTTTTTATTTTTTCCATATTAAAAACATACATACAACATCCTATACCTTCAATACAACTTAATAACCATATATCATCTCTTAAATACAATTTTGCTTTCTCTTAATCAGTCTGTCTCAATCTTTCCTCTCCCCACTCCCCTCTTTCTATCTCAGGCGGCTATTCCGCCTCTACTACCTACTTTCTTATACCTTCTCGCCCCTTTTCTTCTACTATTTCCTCCTCCTTCCTCCTTCTTTCCCCAGTTCCTCCTCCACTCTGTCCCCTTTCTCTCCTTCTTTCCTTCTTCCCCTTGTGCCTTCAAAATCCTTTCCTGAGTGGGTAATTCTATTTCTATTACATGAGAGACTGAAAAGCTTTTCTGAATCTTACCCTTTATAATCATCATTCTTATTTCTTAATTTCATATCCATTCTATTTATATCTTTACTTTCGGTATATGTTATTTGTCTCATTTCATTCATTTTTTGTTGTAATTTATCTTTCCCTCTGGTGGTACAAATATACGTTTACCAATTTTAAATTTAATCCAACAAGTCCAGTTTATACCAATCTGTAATATAATTGTGATTTCCCAAATTTACCATCTATTTGTATAAATAGTTATATTTAAATATTTAGATCTTTAAATAAAAACTTGTTCATTATCAATATTAATTATCATCATCAAATATATTCACAAGAAAATAGTAATTATTCAAATTCCAAAATTTCCACACACTAACTCATTTCATTCATTCTTTTTTGTTGTAGTTATCTTTCCCTCTGGTGGTACAAATATGTTTACCAATTTTAAATTTAATCCATCAAGTCAGGCTTATACCAATCTATAATAAAATTGTGATTTCCCAAAATTACCATCTATTTATATAAATAATTATATTTAATAATTATATGAAATATTTAAGTATTTAAGTAAATCTTACTCATTATCAATATTAATTATCATGAAACGTATTCATAAACATGCTGCAAAAACTCTATTTCTCTCCATCAAGTTTTTTTCACTACTAGTACTCAGTATCACACACACAAATGAAAAAAATTGTATAATAATCAAATAACAATCATCTATTTTCTTTATATTTCCATTCTCTTTTTCTTAACTTCCCCATTTTTCTTTATTGTAACTTTGTACCCCCAATTTCTTATCCTCTCTCCTTTTTTCCTCTTTATATATACTAATTGTATGAATTCCCTTCAGCTCTTCTTAACCCCTGTTTCCTTTTTCTTTTTTAATTTGCCATACCCAATACCAACGTCCTCACCATATTCTTTTTTGTCACTATTAACCCCAGTGTAATCATCATAGAATTCAATATAACCATTGGTCTGTCTATTTTCAAGTCCTCTTTCCTTTTGTCCCTGTTATTCTCTGTGTCTTCTTCCATCTGCTCTTCCTCTTCTGATTTCTTCTCCTCCCAGCTGCCTTGTTTTTAATTCCTTGCCATCAGGTTTTCAAAATCCTTATTGTCATCTACTGCTTTCTCTTTTTCTTTTTTAACTCCATCTGCAAATTCCAGAAATCACCTCTTTAAATCTTCACAATAATCTTTAAAGAAGGCTACAAACTCCTCATAGTCACGTGCCTCCATGTTGCCAAAATCACAGTTCACAAGTCTTTACAGTCAGTCCAGCTGTCAAGAGATATTTATCCCACAGCCTAATATAATCATCTTCTTTCCGCACTAAGTAAAGTGTCCATTTTTAACATTTAGCATTTAGTCTTTAACGTTTAGTATACTGAAGTTCATTCAAAGTTCATTCAGTCCCAGAAGATGGAGATAGTAGTTTTTTTAAATAAAAAAATTATTTGCTGCTTTGTGTTTTCTCAGACTGTCCAGAATAGTTTCCCAGTTCAAGGTCAGCAGCTATGTAAATATACACAGAAATCTTCCACAATTATAATAGTTCTTCCAACCAGCAGGTGTCTCTCTTCGTTAATCCCACAAGTCTGTCCTTTCTATTCAACAATATACTTACATATTTTAAATCGGCTCAAACTAGGCAAAGTTTTTCTTCTATTCTTATTGCAACTGCTTAAAAATCCACCGGGTCTCTCATCCCATAGTTCAAAATTCTCAGAGTTCTCAAAATTGGGCTTTAGTTACCATCTTCTTTAAAATAGCTCCTCTATGGTCTTCTATTGCTAGATAGCCGCTTAATTACTTTTAGTCCCTTTGTTCCCCTTTTAGGTTTAAGAAAAGAAATCCCAAGGCTTTCCTTTGGCAATATAACTCACCAGATTCAACCTCCATTCCTCTCTCCAGCACTTATCTTAAATCTTCCTCTCCAGATGACCTCCGATCTTCAAGCAATCAATCAGACCGTTTGTGGCCACCATGGCTTGGACGGCTTCTACAAGCTGTTTTCCAGCGCTGCCGGTTGAGAGCTCTATGTCGGTTCCCTGGGGGATTTGCCACCCCCTCCCAGGTGGCTGATGGTGTCTCTCTTCACCACCACCCCTCCAGGGTGGTTTCGACCTGGTCCTGACCGAGCGAGGTTCCCTGGCGACATGGATATTGTGGTTCCCCTGCAGAGCAGAGGGGAACTCCGTGTTGCCATGGCACTTGGCCACGCCCCTCTCATCCCTGTTCCTATCTTCATGCAACAAGAATCTGGATTTTTTTTTTGAGGGATTGGGTTTACACTACTTACTTACAGTATGTCACAGAAGTGAGTACATCCCCTCACATTTTGTAAATATTTAAGTATATCTTTTCATGTGACAACATTGAAGAAATACTGTCCCCTCAAAATAACGCAACACAGAGCCATTAATGTCTAAACTGCTGGCAACAAAAGTGAATACACCCCTAAGTGATAATGTCCAAATGGGGCCCAAAGTGTCAATATTTTGTGTGGTCACCTTTATTTTCCAGCACTGCCTTAATCCTCTTGGGCATAGAGTGCACCAGAATTTCACAGGTTTCCACTGGTCCTCTTCCACTCCTCCATGATGATGTCACAGAGCTGGTGGCTGTTAGAGAATCTTGCGCACCTTCACCTTCCATTTCAGGATGCCCCACAGATGCTCAATAGGTCTGGAGACATGCTTGGCCAGTCCATCACCTTTACCCTCAGCTTCTTTAGCAAGGCAGTGGTCATTTTAGAAGTGTGTTTGGCGTCCTTATGATGTTGGAATACTGCCCTGCAGCCCAGTTTCCGAAGCGAGGGTATCATGCTCTGCTTCAGTATGTCACAGTACATGTTGGCATTCATGGTTCCCTCCATGAACTATAGTTCTCCAGTCCCAGCAGCAGTCATGCAGCCCCAGACCATGACATTCCCACCACCATGCTTGCTGTAGGCAAGACACACTCGTCTTTGTATTCGTCACCTGGTTGCCACCACACATGCTTGACACCATTATTGCTTATGGATATACTCACTTTTGTTGCCAGCAGTTTAGACATTAATGATTGTGTGTTCCATTATTTTGAGGAGACAGCACATTCACACTGTTACACAAGTTGTATACTCACTACTTTATATTGTAGCCAAGTGTCATTTCTTCAGCGTTGTCACATGAAAAAATATACTTAAATATTTACAAAATATGAGGGGTGTACTCACTTCCGTGACATACTGTAACTCAGTATACACCATATTTGTTAGATGGAATCTATTTATATGTCAAACACATAGTTTTTGAATATATATAAAAAATTCTAATATACCTGCTTTCATTTCCTGTATCAGTTAAGTGAAGGATGCAGCTTAATATATTGCTACAGTGGATACATTGCTATGTGTCATATTTTAATGAATTTATATCTGTTAGCAGCCATAATTCCCCCTCTTCCATCTGTTTAGAAACTTTGCATTATATCGTAGAAAGGGGGATCATTTGAAGGCTCCAGGTCTCCTATTTCAGATTCCATTTATCCAAATATTCCCTTCAGACAGTAGACGGAAAGTTGGCAGTAGCAGAGTACACGAAATTCCCACACCATTCATTTCCCAGTTTTGTTTCTTTGGGTTCCAAATTTCAGGTTTCAGCAGCCATTAAAAATATTCTTGGTTTCCATGGATCTCAATGTTCTATAAACATGGAATTTCATGTCCTTTTACGGTGAAAAAAAGCATGTCTTTGCTTTTACACAATTTTTCCTCCACTTTTCCCATCTTTATTTATCTAGGGTACATCTCCTGGTGTGGGAATTTAATTGCCTGTCTCTTGCCTGTGTACATAGCCGAACCTATTTTTATATGGAGCCAAATAATATAGAAGGTAGAGATATTATTAATCAAGGATCACTCAATCTTTCTCAGCCAAATTCACCTCACAGGGTTGTTTTTATGGGGAAAATAGGACGAAGGGAGTTGGATATGTTTGCCATCTTGAGTTATTGGTAAAAAATAAAAAGCAGGATATAAATAAACAAATAAATAAATAATTTTAGACCAATATTTCAAGGATATTAACTTGAAATATCAGTCAACATATGGCAATACCATTTCTGGAGAGATCTTTAAGGCAAGAGTGCAATTTTTGCAAAGTGATGCCTCCAATATTTACTGACATCTCTTCATCATCAATGATGTAAGAAGCCATTGAAACAGGTAGGTGCACCAAGTGGGCGGCATTCTTCTGATGTTTCTGCTAGTAAAAATCATCCATCATGATAACAGTCAGTATGTCAAATCTGTGCCTGATGCCTTTTCAAGATTATTTGTTTTATTTATGAATTCTTGAAGCTGTAGATCAATAGAACCCTCTCTGTTGGTTTAGTTAAATTTCAAATAATTGGCTGAGATTATTCTTAATTCAGAACCTCACAATACCTCCTCTAAAGAGGCAGGGTGAAAACCAGTAATTGCTGATCTGATTGATTGTTGTCAAGGAGAAGTCCTTAGACATCCTAATAAACCACATTGGAGGTAGATCAATTCTTATACACTTTCCGAGGAGTAAATAAATCAGACTTATGAAAACAGATAGCAAATCTGATATCCTAGGTGTAATATTCCCTCAAAATACATCCTGCCTGTCATAAATATGGATTTTCTTCTCCACAAAGAATCTCCAAATTTCTCATAGTGGAGTTTAGATAGTGTCTGGATGGACTGAAGCCCGGGAGGTGGGTCTTCAATTGAGAAATCCCTTGGACAATTTACCCCATAGACAAGATGTCAGGAAGCATTTCCCTTCCTTCAAAGCCATTCCTTGGTAGAGACTACTAATTTTGCTTATAGGCAATGTCTTATTCTTATTTAAATTTTCATGGGCCTCAGATTAGAAAGATTCTATTTAATTAGATTAAATTAAATTTAGTAATGCTTAGATCAGACTTTCAAGAAGAAAGCTTTCCTTAATGTGAGGGTGAGCCAGTCTTGATAAAAGAATCTTTTTGATACTAGTTAGAAAGTATCAGATATTGATTTGTATTAGTTTTTATTTTTTGAGGCTTTCTCTACATCATGGGATTCTGTTAAAGGGATATTTGCAACCAATGTATTTTTACCTTTCTTATAGCAAAATGATCCATCTGGAATCAAGTCTTAAGAAGGCTTTAATATCCAAAAAGTACAAACCGTTATAAATCAATTGAAACTCTAAAACTAAGATAGTCTCTGATTTTATTATGGTTTAGAAATTTCTCAATAACATTTTCCACATGGATTATTATTGTTAATATAAAAATATGCTCTTTGTAAAGACTAACTCGAACACTAGTATAAATCTTTTTGTGAATTACCAAACATACCTGGAATTAAGTCAGTGGCTTCTTTGATGTTACAAAACTGGTAATTAGGGACAGAGCTCTTAAATGTCTTTTCATATCACTTGGGATATTGTCTCTTATGTACTTCAGTACCCCAGATCCTGGAGATTAGTGGTTGTGTTTTTATGCTTTGTTGCAATAGTTTTAATTGGAGACTATCGTTAAATAAATAACACCATGAGTCCCAATCCACAACTCAACAAATTTGAGTTCCAGCCCAAGAACGACATTGAACAATCCAACCAAAATTCATTTTTTTAAAAAGTAGTCTTTATTGAAATATATACATATAAAAATATAAACAAACAGACAAACAAACAAACATATAATCATACATACAGATAAGTAGATATATCACCATAATCGTTTCTAAACATATTAGTACCTACTTATGTAAATATTATTTATAATACAGTAAACTATTCATCCTGAATATCCACCGTTGTGTTGATACTATTCGTTTACAGGCAGTATAGGGTTTATAGTTGTCCTGGAGATTTTATGTAGTTTAATATCTATATCTTTTTATCCTTATGGTAGTCTAAGTATCTATATATTCCTAACCTTTTGCTTTATAGTGGAATCGTCAATTTGATTTGTTTTGTTGAGTCTACATTTTATTATAGGTCTCTTTGTATTGCATATTGCATATCTATAATTTATTTCTTTGTGTCCGTGTTGGTTAGAGCCAGGGGTTTTGTATTTTGCTGAATCCTTAAATAGTTTTTTTTTATTAAGCCAATTGTACCACTTGTCCCAAGTTATAAAATTCTGATTTGTCTTTATCTTGTAATTCTAAAGATAGTTTAGTTAGCTCAGATCATTCAAATATTTTGTTAATAATGTTTAGTATAGATGGAGTACTTTCATTTTTCCAGTTCTGGGAAAAAGATATTCTTGCCTCTGTGAGTACATGAAGTATAATATATCTATTTTCCTTAGTTGTTGGTTCCCTGAAGATACCCAGAAGGAAAAGCTCTGGTTTTAATGGGATAGGTTGTGTAGTGATTTCTTTGAGACATATCTTTATCTTTTTCCAAAAGTTTTTGGTGCTGGGACATGTCTACCAGGTGTGATAGTATGTTCCTATATCTTTTTTACACTTCCAACAGTATGGGGAGAGGTTCGGAAACATTCTGGCTAGGTGTGCTGGAGGAAAGTGCCAACGATAAAACATTTTATAAATGTTTTCTTTGTATGTTGTTGCTAGAGTTAGTTTATAGTTTGTGTTCCAGATTTCCCCTCATTCTGTTAGATTTATTGGATAGCCGAAGTTTTGTACCCATGCTATCATGTTACCTTTCACTTCTTCATCCATCATTTCATATTGGAGTAAAAAATTATATAATTTGGAAATTATTTGGTCGTCCGCTCCTAGCAGGATCCTATCTAGATTATTAGTTTTTTGGAATCTGTATTTATGTTTGTCCTCTTTAAATTTTGACTGCACCTGCAAATAGTGCCATCAATCTAAATTAATTCCTTTTTCTTTAAGTACTTGTTTGGTTATCAATTCATCGTTCTCGTCTAGTAGTTGTTCATATGTTGTCATCTTATTCAGATCTAGAATGTTTGGCTATATTAATGCTTCCGTGGGTGATAACCATTTAGGAATGTTATGATAATGGTGTTTTTTGGTTTTAATCCAAATGTCCAGTAGGTTTTTCCTAATATAATGCCGCCGAAAGTATGTATGTATTGCGCGATTTTCACCCCATAGGAAGGCATGCCATCATATTTGGAGGTCATGCCCTTCCAGTGTTAATATCCTACTGTTCCTAAGAAATATCCATTCCCTTATCCAATTGAGTGTTGTGGCCTGATGGTACAGTTCCCAATTGGGAAGACCAAATCCTCCCCTCGTCCTATAATCTTGAAGGAGTTACATTTTGATTCTAGGTTTCCTTTTGGCCAATATGAATTTATTAATTATTTTATTAAGGTTGGAGAAGAAGCTCTTTTTCAGTTCTATTGGGGCAGTCTGAAATAGGAATAGTAACCTGGGGAGGATATTCATTTTGACTGCAGCAATTTTGCCCATTAATGACAGCTGAAGTTTGGACCATCTATCAAGGTCCTTAGATATGTTCTGCGTTAGTTTTTCGTAATTATCTTTTTTTAGAGAGCTGCATTTGGCCAAAATCCATACACCTAAATATCTTACTTTTTTAACTATCTTCATTCCTAACATTCCTTCTAATTGAGTGTTTTGTTTTTGTGTCATATTCTTGGTTATTATTTTTGTTTTTTCCCTGTTAATTTTGAGTCTGGCTATGAGTCCAAATTCTTCAATTTCTTTGATTAATATCTGCCCTGTGTCTAGTGGGCCCTCAAGTATAAATAGCATGTCGTCCGCAAAGGGTTGGAGTTTGTACTCCTCCTTTTTAATTGTGTGTCCTTTTATCTCCTGATTACTTCTAATCTTCCTTAACAGGCTTTCCAGGGCTAGAATAAAAATCAGTGGGGCAAGGGGACATCCTTGGTGGACTCCTTTTTAAATTTTGATCTTTCCTGTCATCTCATTATTTATTAATATCTTCACTGTTTGCTTGCTATATATAGCTCTAATTAACCTCATAAATTTATCACCAAATTGCATGTTTTCTTTTTGAAAAAGTTTTTTATTTTTCATAATACATCTTCTATAGAACCATACATACACCATATCAATACATTTCCAATTTAAGAATAAATTTTCAAATACATTCAATTTAAAGCTTCCATTTCTATATATTCTAGGTATGTTTTATTATCAAAAGTATATTTCTTCCCAAGTTGGGAATAATAAAAAAGTCTAATTTTGTCATCCAAAGATTCCTTCAATTCT
>JANHGD010173702.1:0-11342 GCA_027560375.1 Imantodes cenchoa
AATAAATAAATAAATAAATAAATAAATAAATGTATGTATGTATGTATGTATGTATGTATGTATGTATGTATGTATGTCAACATCGGAAAACATCCAGGCAATTCAGCCCGAGGTCTCCAAACATTCAGATAAGTCTGTTTTATACTGTTTGGGTTGATTTAGGTCAGTATTAGTTTTGGGGCAGCTTTTTCATCAACACTCTACTCTTCCCTTGACAGAATTCTGTGCAACTTCTAATCAAGCTTTATCACAAATCAGCACCTGGAGTTAATCTGTAGAAGCTGCCACAGGGATCAGAGTGAGTATTAAACTCGTCCAAATGATGAGAAGTGAGAGAGCTGAATTTCTGACATTAGGGGACCCTAGCAAATGCTTGTTCAGCCCCCATACTCAAGATTCACCTGATCTAAGACGCATCCGGTCTCCTTACACATTGAGCATAGACAGGGGTGGGGGGAAGCAAACAATGGCTACATTTTCTGCTCCAGTTTATATGATGCTTGTTGACTTCATGACTGGTGTAGAATGGATATTTTTCGTCTCCTCCCGACCTTACAGATGAATCCTCAACACAGCAACAGGAGAGGGCCACATAGGCTGCCAAATCTGGATCAAGAGACAACACAGCTGAAGAGCACTTACAGAAGACTGGAGTGTAAAGAAGAGAGCGTAGAACGGCACAATAAAACTCACACTTTTCTTTTCTTAAAAGTTTATTTATTTATAATACAATTTAAAAAGAAAAACATTGGACATGACGTAACGTTCCAGTTTAAACACTTCCATCAAGTTATTTTTCCTCCTAAATACAATTCTTTATCTCTATATAAATATATCCAAACTTTATATACAATACTAAATCCATTTTTTCCAATTCGCTAACATAAGAATATATACATTTCCAACTTGTCACTGATTCATAATCAGTGCAGTGGTACAACTTACCCCAGATTTCAAAGTATCCCAATTCATTGTTATCTTTCAATTCTATCGTAAGCCTGTCCATTTCAGCACAAGACATCTCTTGTAATATCTCTTCCTCTGAGGGAGTTTCTTTGTTCTTCCATTTTTGTTTTTGCATATTAATGCAGTTATTAATGGATGGTATCTCAACTAGAGGGATTTTTCTTCTTAAAGAGTTTTGAACTAAATTCTGTACATATATAGATTTACACACTCCCCATTCTTACATAAAACACTTGCTTACTGGAAGGTCAATAATTTCTGATGCTATAAAACTTTTGAAATCTTGATAATGAGCTGTCAATTTGCAAGTGCAAGAAGGGATTTAAGAAAAAATACAGTTGCAAATAAACCAATTCTTTCTGAACTGTGCTGGTGATAGCAGCTCATATTAAAAGGATGCATTGTACTCAAATGACGTATTAACAAATTGCTGCAGTCCAGTAGTCCTAGAGACCAAGGTGAAGATCTTGTCTGAGTTAAAAGGGGCATTGTACTTACCGTGATACACCTCTTCTCAGTGGGAGGAGCCATCATTCAGAATGGGTTTGACCTCGTCCTGACCAATGAAGGACTGAGTCTGCAGAAATTAAAACTGGGCACCTCCTCTTGGTTACGCAGATCTGACGAGAACGCCAAGCAGACTCATAGTGGCTCCCGTAGAGAAAACAAGTAAGAACCCTTCCCGGCTCAAGGAAGAAAGATAAGCACCCGACAGAAATGAAAGCAACCAACACGTTTAATGATAACAGAAAGGCAGAAGAATGAAAACACAACACCCCCCAGGATACAGGGAGGGACTGAATGATGGCTCCTCCCGCTGAGAAGAGGCGTATCATGGTAAGTACAACGCCCCTTCTCCATCGTGGGAGGAGCCATCATTCAGAATGGGATTTACCAAAGCCCCGAAGTCCCTTGGGTGGGAGAAAAAGGTAAGTAAAACTAGAAACCAACCGTCAGGAAACAAATCTCTAAACACCAGAACTGTCAACATGCTGCAGAACATGGTGACCAAATTCTGCATCCATCACCACAAATTCATCCACCCAGTAGTGGCGTATAAACGGCGAAGGAGACGACCACGTTGCCGCTTTACAGATCTCCAATAACGAAGCCCGAGAGGCCCAGGAGGCGGAGGTGGATGCACTCCGGGTGGAATGCGTGGAGATACCTGCTGGCTCCGGCAGTGAGGACCGTTCATGGGCCTTAGCTATAACAGCCTTGATCCACCTGCTAATAGTGGTGGCTGACACCTTGCGACCCAAGGAACTGGAAAGGAAGGCCACCAACATCGCCTGAATGCAGTGAATGTCCCTCGTACGCTCTAGATAGATAGAAAGAGCACGTCGAACATCCAGGGTGTGCCAGAGGCGCTTGGTCGTCCCTGACGGGTTGGCGTAGAAAGTGGGCAGTACCAGTTCCTGGGCATGATGGAAAACTGAATTCACTTTCGGAAGAAACGACGGGTCAAGGCAGAGAACAACCCTGTCCATATGAAAAATGCACAAATTCTTGTCAACTGATAACACCGAAAGCTCAGAAACTCGCCTTGCGGATGTAATCGCTAAGAGGAAAACAACCTTATAAGACAACAATCGCAGGGGAACTGTGGACAACGGTTCATATGGCGTGCCCGTGAGGGATCGCAATACCAGAGACAGATCCCAAGTTGGGTAACGGTGAACCACCGGAGGACTCATGTTGGTTGCCCCCCGGAGGAAATGTTTAATGGCCGGCAGTTGTCCCAGGGACAGAGCTTGAGCACAGGACAACCACCGAGGAAAGGGCAGCCACTTGCCGTCGCAATGTGTTGGGGGAAAGCCCCATGGTTAGCCCTCTGCGAAGAAAACGGAGGACCTTGGGCAGTGCTATGTAAGTGGGGTCGAGGCCCTTGGCCGAGCACCACACACAAAAGGCCCTCCAGGTGGAAGCATAGATCATCTGGGTGGAGGGATGTTTGGCCGCCTGCATCACGAGGATGACATCATCATCGTAGTCCTGGTCCCTCAGCAACTGCCGCTCAAGTGCCAGGCGGTCAGTTGGTACCAATGAGGGTCCGGGTGCACCAACTGCCCGTGGCTGAGTGCCCCTTCTCTCAGCGGAATACGCCACGGAGGAGAGATAGATAGGGAACGGAGGTCGGCAAACCAGGCCCTCCTGGGCCAATGGGGTGCCAGCAGCAGAACTTCCGCTTGGAACAGAATAATCCTCTGAATGACTTGAGACAGAACCAGAATTGGGGGGAAAGTGTACAAAAGCCCCGTCAGCCACGGGGCCCTGAGGGCATCCACCCCCACTGCTCCCGGAGACGGAAAGCGGGAGAAGAAGTGAGGCAGCTGGGCATTGAGAGGAGTCGCAAACAAATCCACCCATGGTTGGCCAAAGCACCTTGTCAGCTGTCGAAATATGTCGGGATGGAGCTGCCATTCTGATGGATCCGCCTGCGACCGGCTGAGCCAGTCCACCTGCGTGTTGTCGATGCCCGAGATGTGGTCCGACGATATGGACAGCAGCACCCTCTCTGATCAGAGGCCGAGCTGGAGCAACTCCACCATCAGAGCCCTCGATCGGGTGCCCCCTTGCCCTTTGATGTGGGCCTTCACAGTGGTATTGTCTGTCAGAATCAAGATGTGATGACCCGCTACAGTGGACTGGAAGGCTTTGAGGGCAAGTGACACTGCACGCAACTCCAGCCAATTGATCGATGCGGAGGCCTCCAGACGCAACCAACGACCCTGTGCCATGTGGCCCTGGGAGTGAGCCCCCCAGCCGGAGAGGCTGGCATCTATTGTCATGACCAGTCTGTCCAGTTCCAGGAACAAACTCCCCTCGTACAGGGCGTCCAACATCCACCAGGACAGGGAACGTCGGACCTCTGTCGTGATCAGAACCCTGGTTGGGGAAGAGCTGAGACTGGACTTCTGAAAGGGCAAGAGGAACCATTGTAGTGCCCTAGAGTGCAGGCGGGCCCAGGGTACGATGTTGAAGCATGAAACCATCTTGCTCAACAGGGAAGAAAGGGTAGAGACCTGGACCCTAGGTTCCAAAAGGACCAGAAGCACCAGCTCCCTGATGCTGTTCCGCCTCTCATCGGACAGGGAGGCCTTGTATTCCAGGGTGTCTACAATGGCTCCAAGGTGAAGGATAGAGGTGGCCAGCGAGAGGATACTCTTGTCCATGTTAATGGAAAAACCGTGATCCTGCAACGTGTCGATAACAATGCAGAGGTGATGGGCCGCTAAACGTTCAGAAGGAGCCTGGACCAGTATATCGTTGAGGTAGCATTGCCCCCTGACCGGAATGCCCCGCAGATGGGCTGCTACCACCGCCAAAATCTTAGTGAAGACTCTGGGTGCCGACGACAGGCCGAATGGAAGGGCCCTGTACTGGAAGTGCCTACCTGCATGGCAGAACCGAAGGTACTGCCTGTGGTCCCGATGGATGGGGACATGCAGGTAGGCTTCCGTAAGGTCCAATGAGGCCAAAAAAATCCCCTCTGCGGATCCCTCCCAAGATGGATTGGAGAGAGTGCATCTTGAACCGTCGGTATTTAACGTGACGGTTCAGACGCTTGAGATTGAGGATCGGTCTCCAACCGCCCGAGGACTTGGGGACTAAGAACAGTAGGGAATAAAAGCCTAGTCCCTGTTCCTCCACGGAAACCAGCTCAATGGCTCGAATATCCAGCAGATGCTGGATAGTCTCAGCCATGAGAGAGCACTTGGAGGGAATGCGGGAAACGGGACAGAGGAGGAATGATCCCGGAGGAAGGGAAAGGAACTCTAATCGCAAACCATGAGAAATGGTTTGAAGCACCCACTTATCAGAGGAAATGTGCTCCCAGGCAGAAAGGAAAAAGGACAAACGGCCTCCAATGCGCGGGCCAGAAGCAGGATCAACAGTACTTGCAGTAGGGACGGGCTCCCCCACCCCTAGCCGGCTTCCTATAAGGCCTGAATCTGGGAGATCTATCCTGCAGCTGTCGCTGGCGAAACCCAGACAACGCCTGTGGCCGAAACCCAGACTGACCTTGGTTGTTAAAGGATGGGGCTGGGGTACGAAAGGGCCGACGTGGGGAAGGGCTTGGTCTGGAATAACCTCTGCAGGACAAAGACGGAAGGATTTTCTTTTTGTCCTTGGTGTCAATGGTGATGGAATCTAGAGATGTCCCAAACAGCGATGGAGCCTGGTATGGAGCTGTAGCCAAACGCCATTTATGATGATGCCTGAGGCCTTGATCTTATTAGGTGCATGTGGTGCCTAAAATGGCTGCCGCTCCTAAAATGGCCGCCTGTGGGTGAGGAGATGAAAAACAGGCCTGGCCACTGGCTTCACTAAGGGCCTCGATGATGTCAGTGAATGGCGCGTGAGGAGAGACTGTTAGGCCACGCGAGTTGCCTCTAGCATGGCCCCAGGGCTCAGGTGATTGACGACTGAGGAGAAGGCTTTTCAGCCATGCAAGTTGCCTCTAGCGTGGCCCCAGAGCTCAGGCAATCAGTGGCAGCAAGCAATCACGCGGGCGAATCAAGGCGTGACGCCAGAAAGAGAAAGGGCCAAGCGACGAGCGCGAGTTACCTCCAGCGCTCCCAGGCCGCAGCAGTGGATGGGCGTGAGAAAACTCTGCACCTAGGCGAGCCACCCACGAGCAAGCACCGACTGCGGCTCAAAGAATGAATCCAAGCCGTGGGCGCGAGCTCTAGTGGGCTTCCTGCAACGAAGCTTACTGAGGAGAATGTCGATTCTGAAGGAGGCCCGTGAGCCGAACAAAGCCGCGGCTCCAGGAAGTGCTTCCGAGCCGCAGCGCGAGCTCAAGCGGGCCGACAAGCAGCTGACAGCTCGAAGCGTGCAGATTGGAAAGCTGATAAGAACGCCGCCCATGCGCCGTCAGCAGTCCGACTACAGGAAGCTCCTAGCAAAAACGGTGGGACGCTCAGACAAGGCAACTGACAGGCAGAGCAGAGCGTGCACTCAGGAAACACCCCACGATCCCCCAAGGGATCCCCCAAACAGACGAACGTGCAGCTAAAGAGAAGCAATTCGCAGGAAAGGGAAGGCAGAAAACGAATGAAAGCAAGTAAGGAGACTGAACTAATCTGACAGAAAGTGAGAGGAGCACAGGAAGGGTTTGGAGCCACGAACCTGTCCAATGGAGGACCGAGTCAGATCTGGGTTACCAAGAGGAGGTGCCCAGTTTTTAATATCTGCAGACTCGGTCCTTTATTGGTCAGGATGAGGTCAAATCCATCCTGAATGATGGCTCCTCCCACGATGGAGAATGGGGAAAATCACATAGTGTTTTATTGTTATATATGATAAATACAGCACAACAGCATTGAAAAGTTCCTACAATACCCAAATACAGCATTGAAAAGTTCTTACAATACCCACAATAGTAGGTATTAGTAGTAATAAAGAACTGGCAAAAGTGGCCAAGTTAATGGACCTAGTGAGAGAAAAATCACTGAAGAAATTCATCTTTAATTGGAAGCTCTTTGTGGACTTTTTTTTTGCAGGAGATGGAGAAATATCAAAATTTGACATACGGATTTGATGAGTGTTAAAATTTAAACGGGGGGAATTTTTTCAAAATTCCCCCCCCCCTTTTTTTTTGAGGAAAATTGACATTTTAGTATAGTCTTAAACAAAGAGCCAAAAGTAAGCATTTTCTATAACCTTGGAAGATGTCAGAAGCCATTCTTTGTATATATTTCTGTTTTTTCTTTTTCTTTATACTTTTTAATTACAGTTCTGTCCCTGTTCTTTTTTTTACTTTCAATCATTTTTTTAATCATTGATTTATGTTGTTTTTTATGTTTCTGCTGTGTAAAATGCAGTAAAATTATTTGGAAAAAAAGAGTTGCTTTGCTAAGGTGAAATTTCAAGTGAAGCCTCTTTGAAGCTGCTTTACAAAGTCAGGCACATGTGTATCGGGGTGGGTTCCTCCTGGTTTGGACCAGTTTGCCCGAACAGGTAGTGACCTGCTGGTGACGTCATGATGATGTCACTGAACCAGATCGGTTGGTGCCGGTCCATGGGTGCCGTCATCTTTTTTTGAATTTTTAAAAATTGTTTCCTTTTGCGCATGCGCAGAAGCCAGGTTTTGGGCACCCTGAGCCAGTGGCTGGGTGAAAAAGAAGCCTGTAAGCTTCCAAGTTATGCAGCAGGCTCAGTCCCTTCACAGGGTCACTTTTCTCCGCACCTGAGAAGGATCAAAACTGCGGGGGCCCGTTGCAGTCCAAAGGGCATGACTCTGAATTGGAAACTCCCCAGGGGGCAGTTGAAAGCGGTTTTCCATTCATCCCCCTCCCTGATTTGTATGAGATAGTAAGCTTCTCTTAAGTCCAGCTTGGTGAATATCTTGCTCTTAGACAGGTGATTCAGCATGTCCTTCATGAGGGGGAGGGGATAAGTATTTTGCACGCACACACCATTGATCCCCTGAAAATTGACACATAATCTGATCCCCTTCTTTGTTCTCTTTGAAGAGTACAGGAGTGGCGTCTCTCGATTTTGCAGGCTGGATGAAACCCTTCTCCAGATTCTCATCGATGTATCTCCTCAACTCCCCCAGCTCTTTCAGGGTCACAGAGTACATTTTGGGTTTTGGGAGCATCGTTCCAGGTTCGAATTCTATCGCACAGTCAGTTGGCTATGAGGGGTGAATATGTTGCACTCTTCCTCACTAAACACCCCCTCCAGATCCCAATACTTGGCCGGCACCTGCTGGGTGCTTGGGGATGTGGTCTCCCTCAGGGGGGCTGCCGGTTGGGGATTGGCTGCATCTTGGGGTGTTAATCCCCCTTGGCGGTTCTGATTTTCTGATGGGGGAGTGGGCCCAACATGCAGGGTCAGCTTCCTGTAACTATCCTCCCACCTTATGTTGGGTGTCCACTTGTCCAGCCAGGCCAACCCCAGAATGACTGCCTCTGACATTTTTGGGACGACTATGAAGTTGATAAGTTCATGGTGATGTCCTATCTGCATATCCACCAGCTCCTCTCAGTGAGGAGAGTGGTGGGAGTTCCCCCAATCAGCGATCCGTCCACTTGTTGGAATCAGATGGGGTTTCCTAGGGGCCTGGTGCAGATTCCGAGTTTCTCTACCATTGCTTTGTTGATTACACACCTCAAGCAGCCCGTGTCTATCATGGCATCAACTTCCCCTTCCTCCCCTGTTTCTGGCACCCTGATCCTTGCTTTTAGGAGGAAGGGGTGAACTGCTTCACTCACCATTGAGTCGTCTTCACCACTGCCCCCCTCGTCCCATCTTGGGGCCGATTCCTCCACTGGCAATGACTCACCATCATCGAAGGAGGGAGGGGATTTTTCCACTAGTAGGACCCAGTGCCCCAGCTCCAGTGGCCTCACAGGTTTCTTGTTGGGGGCTGGGCATGTCTTGGCTCTTGGCTACACAAGGGGAGCTGGTGCCAGGCACTCAGAAGCTTGATGTCCTGCTTGGCCACATTGGTAGCATTTCACTCCCCTTATCGGCTCAGGGCATGAGGCTGTGGCTTGCCTGGGAAGAATCCGACATCCCAATGGACTTCTAATTGCTCAGTTGGCAGGGGGGTTCTTCTCACTTCGGACCACGTGGTCCAGGGCGATGGCAGTGGCATAGCAGTCTTGGATGCTACAAGGGACCCCCCAGATCTCACATGCTTTCCTTAGTTCTGGATCTAGCGCTTCTCAAAATGTGTGCACCAAGAGCCGCTCAGACCAATTCCGCACTTTCCCAGCTGCTCTTCTGAATTCACACACCAACTCTTTCACTGGGCAGCCCACTTGCTTCAGTTCCCGAATTTGTTTCTCGGCATCCACTTGTCTAGCTGCATCATGGAACTGGATTCTTCTCAACTGGATGAGCTCATTTGCATTGTCCAGTTCGGGGGCTCAGCTACCCACTCCGCTGCTTCACCCTCATTTATCCCCTTGGTTATTCTGTCAATCAGTTGCCGGTCTGACTGGAACATCACCCTGTATTCACCAATGTAGGACCATACTCGATGGAGTAAATAGGCTAACTTCCTGGGGTCTCCATCAAACGTAGCTCAAAACAGTGGGGGTGTCCCTTGGGCTGGAAGGGCAAGACATTGACATTGAGGGCCAGACAGTGGCTGGGATGGGTGAAGCCAGGGGAGCAGCAAATTGAGGTAGGGGCCCTCTGATCTGAGTCCCTCCCAGTTGCACTTGAGGGCTCACTCCCAGGCTGACTCCTTTTGCAGGGAGGGGTCTTTGTGCTTGTGGTGGGGCCCGCATGGCCAGACTCGTCATCGCGGGGGACTGCTCTGCTGTCCCACAGCCTGGGGCAAGGTTGGGCTGTAGGGGGGAGCTTGGCATCCACAGGCACTGCGCCCATCCTATCCCTGGGAAGAAAGCCATCCCTAGGGGGTTTGGTCCTGATGGCGGGAGGCCATACTTGGCAGTTGGGCTGGAGTTGACAGTCTCCATGCTGCATGCTGCTCCAATTGGGGACTCCCTAGGCTGGGTTGGTGGGTTGCCTTCGGCTCGGGATGGAGAGCAAGTCTTGTAGTCTTCACCCCTGAGGAGAAGGGGTGTGGAAGGAGGGGGCGTCCCCACCCTCCAGGGTCCCCACATACTTCTTTGGAAAGGAGAATGTGGCTGGGTCAAGTGCCATTTTGAGGGTTCAGGTCCCAGTTGGGGATGTGTCCAACTTACACTTAGACGGTTGAACTGGTCGGGAAGATCCACCAGCAATTGAGGGCCAGACATTGGCTGGGATCCCTCGCCTTCAGAGCAGCCGATGAAGGTGCTTCTCTGTGGCCTCCACTCAGGGGCCAAGGCCAACCCTGTGCCCATTTGAGGCTCCCACACTTGGTGGTGGGAAGGACTCACCCCCCCCCCCAATGCTCCTTGAGAAATCTGCTCCTCCTGGGAGAAGGGCTCAGGGGCCGGCTGCTTGTGCCTAGCCCCCAACTGGCACTCCCCCTCCACGACTTCCAGGTCAGCTGCAAACTCTGGAGGTGGAGAGTATGCATTCAATTGCTTCATCCTCTGCTCATTCCCTGGCAGCTTGTTCCTTCTCTTTCATCTCATCTGAGTCTTCACACCGCCCAATGGCGGGATTGGTATTGGGGCTCAGGACCCTGAACAGCACCCCGGGATCCAGGGTAGCTGGATGAGATTTAATAGAGATTCGGGTTGATGTCAGCTTTCCAAATAGCATCCGAATTTAAATCAGAGTCCAAGGCACAGCCTCCCTCCAAGGTCCAATTTATTAACAGAGCCATGTTGGCACATCTGGGAGAAACCCGAATCTGAAGTCCCGTGGGTTTCTCCACCCAGTTTAAAGTTCATTCCCTTGTTCCCACACCCACAAGTTCATCACATGGCCCAGTCTGGTTCTGCCAACATGTCCGGTCCTCCTATCAACTTCCAGGCAGGTGCTGAACAAAGGATGACCTTGAGACTCTAGAAGGAATTTGTTATGGCTACAATTCTACAGCCCTCATACAGCAGCCCCTTCCAAATTCCCGAAGCACTAATAGATTCTACATTATAATATATGTGGCAGGCCAAAGTCTCCAAAACAAGTGATGGCTTCGGCCTGACACTAACCTTAATAAAATTATACACAAAGAAAAATATTTTATCCTTCTAAACATATAACTATGAATATATATCCATATTAGTCATATTTTGCCCTAATGGCAACCTTATATGCTATCATAATGAGATATAGCAGAATCTTGCAATAGGAACTGAATAGGATCTCTATTATGAAGTGACATGTAAAATTCCCCTGTTCAACTGAGCAATTTTTAAAAGGCAAATGCAAATAGGCATGGAGTGGGGTTGGGGGTTTTGTGTGTGTGTGGTACCATGTGACTGTAGGTTCTTTTCATCCAAATATATGTGTATGACTTTAAGGAGGACGATTGCTTCCAAGAAGTCCCATGAAAGAAAAAAATCCTATGAAGGATTTTCTATTCTATGTACATCAATTTCTCTTTTCTATGTACATCAATTTACAGGAATTAAGGAAAAACTATTTACAACAGTATCCAAATGTTCCAGTTTCTAACTTTTTCTGCCTCTCTCCCAGAACTATTCCCTTAACATCGCCCACTCTGTTGCTTAGCTACCAACTTCCTCTTTTCTCCACCTCCTTCTCCCTCAGTATTTCCCTAAGAGAGAGAAGAAAGGAATGTCAGCATAGATGTTGAATGCTACATCATTTCCCCCCTGGATCTTTGGCCTAGTCTTTCTGAGTCTGGAACTTCCCTGAAGTCTCCAGACATTTATTTCAGGCACCATTTCTCTCTATCCTTGACTGCCATGGATTTTAGTGCATCCCTCTGTTTGGGTTTCCCCCTGAAGCCTCTGGTTCAGTGTTTCTCAACCTTGGCAGTTTGAAGATGT
>JANHGD010174084.1:0-11336 GCA_027560375.1 Imantodes cenchoa
ATCTCGCATGGGCGAGCATCCCCTCGCGAGATTTTGCTTCTGCGCATGCGCAGACAGCAAGACCTCGCGCGGGGGCGTGCCCGCCGGTCCGCGCAGTCCGCGGAACCCACCCAACCGGTCCGCGGACCAAAAAAGGTTGGGGACCACTGGCAATAGGGATATTTCAACAGCTAAAGACAAATCCTAAAAGAAAATCCACCCGCGACCAGCATTGAGTGGAGCTTTTCTAGCTTTAGAATGAGCTGAAAGGGAGCTTGGAAGTCTTCCAGTCCAGCCCCCTGCTCAAGCAGAACCTATACTACAGCTGGCTCAAAGAAAGCTCTCGTGAGTTTAGGAACAGCCGTATCCCCAAGGCTACGAACGGGAGATTGCAATCTGAGCTGGTAATCCAAACCTCCCTAAAGTTTGGCAGTTTGAAGATGTGTGGACTTCAACTCCCAGAATTCCCCAGCCAGCAACGCTCATCACCTCCAGTTACTTTTACCCAGCAGCGTCTCCCTGCAAAGGAAAAGGAAGGCACGAAGCATGTGACCGTTTTTAAACCAATGGCAAAGAGCTCTCTCACAAGCTCAAGTAGAATTCGATTGGCGGGGTTGTTAGTCCCCAGACAACACCATGCACGATCTCCCCACCCACTGACCATTTTTTTTTTAAAATAACCTTTTCACAAGCTGGCGGCGTTGGAGGGGAGCGATTGAAGCAGTGTGTGCTGCTCTCCTGGGAGGGAGGCGGTGGTTGGAGAGGAGGGTGGTGACGTTGCTTAAAGTGAACCCCACAGGTATTTCCAGATTCGTTGAGTGGTTCCGTCCTTCTGCCCATGCCGATGGGCTTTAAACAGTCCACCTTCTGCTCGGCAAGTTTCTCCTTTCCGTTTCACTTCGGAGAATTAGCTAAGGGCAAGCTACCAGGTGACGCCCTCTGCAGCCAACACAATACAATACACCATCTTTTCCCCCCCGCCCCTAAATGCATGCTTGTTTAGTTAAAGCTTGTTGCCACGCATAACCCCATTCATCATGGGTAGGTTTCCTTTAGAGCAAACAGTGCCAATGCAAAAATAGCTCTTCTGGATAGAGTCCCAGCCCAGTTCTCTTGCATGTACTCTCTCCGCTGGAATTCAACTGGGATTACTTCCAGGTAAGGGACCTCATTTTTGCCTATCTTTAAGTATGAGACTGAAATTACATTACAAATTAAATGGGAGGGAAGAGGGTCTAAGGCAGAGGTCTCCAACCTTGGCAACTTTAAGCCTGAAAGAGTAAATGTAGTATGAGGAACCAAAACAAACCTTGACAGATTTGTATTTATTTGTTTTTTGAAACATATTTATTTATTAATGAGACTTATATATCTCCTTAAAGTGCAAGCACTCTCTAAGCGGTTTACAACATTAAGCAATGTATATATTTACATTCCCCCAACAATCTGGATCCTCAGTTTACTTACCTCAGAAGGATAGAAGGCTGAATCAACCCTGAGCCGGTGAGATTTGAACTGCTGAACACAGTCAGCTAAAGTGGCCTGCAGTACTGCACTCTTAACTGCTGCGTCACCTCGCTGTGTTATTTGCATTCTCCATAGTGGGTGGAGCTAGCCTCCAAGGATGGGAACACAGGGCTGGTACACGTCCATAGGGAGAGCGGTACTCAGAAAGACTCAAAGCTGCAGAAGCCTCGTGCTTGGGCGGCCAATGTTCCTCTACCTCCGGCGGGAAGGAATTTCCCCTAAGCCGGTATAGGCCCAGATTAAAAGTCGTTGGTGGCTTGATCACTGTGTGCAGGCCTGGGGCTTCTGAGAGAAAGTGCAGGCCTCATTCGTATAAGGCGTGAAAATCCGTTAGCCGGCTCTCTGCACCCGTGATGTCATCTGCTTACTCGACTGGCTGAGTTGCAGCCTTTAATCGCAGCCGTGACTGGTGACTGGGGACACCCGCCTGCCTAGCCAACTGAACCTACGTCACAGATGACGACACGGGGACTCCCCTCAGAGAGAGTGGCCGTGTCTCCTGCAACCCATCCTAGCAGCCACGCAGCCGCAGTATCGTCGTTACGTGACGATCGACAACGCGGCAACCTTCCGCGGAGCCGCAGGCAACCTTCTGATCCACAGCTGAGCTCCTGCCCATGCTGCTAGCCGCCAGGCACTCTAAATAGACTCGTGCAGCCGCACTCGCAGCCCGAGAGCCAGTTGATGCCGCCTATGCTTTCGCGGCTTCAAGGCCACCCCTGAAGGAGCACCGTCGCTTGCACAGCCACAAAAGGGCTTCCACTCCCCACGAGACTCCATCTACGCTCTTGGCCGCCTTGTATAAACTCGGGCACGTGCAGTCACAGACCGCAGCCGACAAACAGCTGAGCCCACATCCAAGACCCGATCACCCCGTTTTTCACAAGGGTACACGGGCATGGCGGAGAACGCCCCCAAGCAGAAGAGTAAGAACAAGTCCTCCCGAGGGAAGAGCTCCAAGTCAGGGGCACCCCCATCCTCGGCACATAGAGACCGTTCTCCACACGAGCGGCAATCGAAACACCAGGGGGCAAGCTCAGCGGCCACGGGGGGGGGGGGGCTTCCAGCAAACAACCCCCCAGCAAAGGGGCTGAGGGCTCACATTCTGGAGATCTGCCCAGACACACCAACGCCCACAACCAGGAAGGGCAAGCCAGCATTGGCTCTACACATGGACATAGACCTCCAACCATACATGCTCATCAAAAGCAGCATACCAGCAGCGCTAGTGACACACTGTCCCTAGACAATGCGGATCTTTGCCTGCCACAAGTTGATGTGTGGGGCTCCTCCGACCAGGTACATCAGCCTACCAACCCAGAGGAGTCGAGCCCACCTACTTCAGATCCCATGCAAAGCAGGGAGGTTCAGGACAAGATTAACAATGCCATCAGAGTCAGCTTTGAAGCAGGAATCAGGGCTCTAGCCGGGGGTCAGCATAGACATCCATCTACTAGCCAGGCTCTGACTGAATTTGACCACTTGGGGGATCAATACCCCACTCTATGAACTCTATGAGCAGGGATCTGCATTCCCAAGAGCCTCGGAGGGCTCATTAGAGGAGCCTGGGCGGGGCAGGAGGACATCACATTTGAGGACGTGGATTTGAGCTCTCTGACGATGAGGACCTGGCCCCACCCACTCCAGCTGCCACTGGACTTTTCCACCCAGGTTTGTTCAGGTCCCTACTGCACAAGGCACGGGCGTCAGGCAACCTGCCCGTCACAGTGGCCATTGTCACTGGCGAGGACGCCCAGGTGGATCCTCTCTTTCAGGAGACCTCTCAGGTGAAGGTCATCCCCACGCCTCCCCTGTTCGTGGACGCCGTATTGAAGCAATGGCAATCCCCAGCCGCTGGGGCCTTGCCAGGGACACTCGATAAAAGGTATTTTAATGTGGCACAACAACTAGGTCAGCACTTGTCGGTTCCTCCGTTTGACCCACCTGTCTTAGCCCTGTACACCAACACTCAGATGCCTGGAGACTCCGAGGAGCTGCTTTGCCCTGAAGACCGCCGCACCGAGACCGCCGCAGGTCTCACCAGGCCACAGCTTGGGCAGTGAAGGCCTCTACCGCCACCTCCTTCTTTGCGAGGTCCTCGGTTAAGTGGTTATATGCTCTACAGGAACACCTGCCACCAGCAGACACTAGAGCGCATAAAGACATAAACAAACTTTTGGCGGCAGCACAATTTCAATCTGACATGACCCTCCAGGCAGCCCGGTTCACTTCTAGGGTTATGAGGTCAGCAGTAGTGGCCCGCAGGATGCATTGACTGCGCAGCTGGCCCGCAGATGCTCGCCACAAATGGCGATTAACGTCAGCCCCCATTGCCGGTCAGTCCCTGTTCGGCCCAGCACTGGACCCAATTGTAGTAGAGTCCAGGGATAAGAAGAAGGTGCTCCCTTCTTGCACCAGGAAGGGGAATTCTAGGGCGTCCCCCTTCCCCAGGAGGGGTTTTTGGGGTTTTAACCAACAGCATAACCGTACTCAGGGACAATATGGGGGTCAATTTGGAGGGGGCCAATTTGGTAACAGACAACGAGCCCAGCCTGGTCGACCTTTTAGGTCCAATCAATTCCGACGGCCCTTTCGAGCGGCCGGCAGTCGCCCCTTCCGTCAGAACAAATAAGCCAACCACCGTGCCTCCCATAGGGGGTCGACTGGCTCTCTTCGACAGTCAATGGGAGGAGATTACCACCAACGCTTGGGTTAGGGAATCCCTAACATCTGGCTGGTCGCTGGAATTCTTCTCCACCCCACCAAGGTCCTTCATTCACTGTCCCTTGCCATCTAATGCCACTAAGCAAGCCCTCATGGCCAACGCCATCAAACACCTTGAAATCAGAGCCATACAGAAGGTGCCTGAGGACCAGCAGGGGCAGGGCTTCTACTCCATATTGTTTGTAGTTCCAAAGGCCTTGGGTGGGTGGAGAGCCATTCTCGACTTAAAACGATTGAACAAATACATTGTCTATCACAAATTTAAAATGCACACTCTGCAATCCATTCTGGAAGGTATTAACCAGGGTGATTTGTTAACATCTATTGATTTGACAGAGGCTTACCTCCACATTCCTATCAGCAACTCTCATGGCCAGTATCTGAGATTCTTTTACGCTGGGGTGCATTACCAGTATAGGGCTCTACCCTTCAGATTATCGTCAGCACCCAGAGTGTTCACCAAAATCCTTGCTGCTCTAGCAGCTCACCTGCATGCCATCCCAGTCAGGGTCCAGGGCTACCTGGTTGACATCTTCATTCAGTCTTCCTCAATCTCGCAAGCGGAGAAAGACGTTCAGATAGTACTGGACACGCTGGACCAGCTTGGATTCTTGGTGAACAAAGATAAGAGCCATCTCACGCCTTCTACTTGATTGACTCACCTAGGGGCTATCATTGACTCTCTGGAGTGCAGGGTGTTCCTTTTCCAGGAGCGGAGACAGGACTTGATGGACCTGGTATACCAGGTCCAAGGATTGTCCAGGGTCCCCTTACGTCTCCTTTTCCTCTCTCCTGGGGAAAATGATTTCGGCCATACATATCACCCCATGGGCCCACCTGCACTCCAGAGACCTCCAATGGTTTCTTCTGCCTTTCCAGCGAACTGGACGCAGCGCCTCCTCGGCCAGGGTCCAGGTCCCAGCAGTTGTCAGAAGATCGCTGAATTGGTGGACGTCTCCAGCCGCCCACGAGGGGTCACTCTTCCTGGAGCCACAACGACTGACTCTCACCACAGATGCCAGCACGCTGGGCTGGGGGGCCCATGTGCAATTGGAAGTGGCCCAAGCTCCTGGTCACCGGAGGAAGCAGGTCTAAACATCAACCTGTTAGAACTCCAGGCTATCTATCTAGCACTACAGGCATTCCTGCCACTTCTGTCGGGCTCTCACATACTTGTCCTCACGGACAACATAACAACCAAAGCCCACATAAACCGGCAGGGGGACACAATGACCAGGCCCCTGATGGCCGAGGCCAAATGATTGGGCCTGTGGGTGGAACGCCATCTTATTTCATTGACAGCAGAACACATAGCTGGGGTCGACAATACAACAGCGGATTGGCTCAGCCGACACAACATCTGTCAGGCAGAATGTTGCCTGCACTCTCCGCCCACCCCCTTGTCCAAAAATTCCTAAAAGGGGCAACTAAACTCCCCCCCCCCCCACAATACACCAATACCTCACATGGGATTTGGACAAGGTACTACAAGCATTATCCTCCAGTCCACTTGAGCCTTTGGAGTCCGTGTCTCTCAGACACTTAACCTACAAAACTGTGTTCCTGGTAGCTGTGACCTCTCCTCGCAGAATTTCTGAACTTTCGGCCTCATCTGCCCGGGGGATTTATGTATTTTTCACCCTGACAAGATGACCCTTAGGTTAGATCCTACCTTTGTTCCAAAAATTAACTCTTATTTTCACAGAGCACATGAACTGGTGTTACCATTTTATCTGACTCCAACAAACGACCTGGAGAGGCGATGGCATCTTCTGGATGTCAGACGGGCTCCCCATGAATACATCCAATGGACAGCTGCTCTACATAAGACTGTAGCCCCCTTCATTTCCTTTCAGTCCAGGTCCAATGGGTCCAAGGCTTCTTCGGCCATGGTGGGCCAGTGAATTCGTGAGGTTATTTCACTGTCATATGATTACCTCTCCTTCCCCTGTCCACTTTCGGTGACTGCCCATTCCACACGCAGCGCTGCGACCACAGCAGCTTGCAGGGCGAGGGCATCCTTGGAGGAGATTTGCCGGGCGGCCACCTGGACTTCACCAACACCTTTCATCCAGCATTATAAACTGGACTCCTTCGCAGCTGAGCAGGCGTTATTCGGATGATCTGTTCTCCAGCAGGGTATTTTGAGTTCCCAGGACTCCAACCAGGAATAACTCCCTCCCATGGGACAAGGGCTTAGGCTTTGGTATGTCCCATCCTTGGAGGCTACTCCACCCACTATGGAGAATGGGCGTTGGTACTCACCTGAGACGCCCCTTCTCGTACGGTGGAGCTAGCCTCCAAGTCCCTCCCTGGTATATATTCCTGGTCCTGATTTCTGAACTATCAGGGTCACATTATCTGAGGTCAATTCTAAGTCCGGTCTCTTTGTTATTCTGTTCAACTGTACAACGCATTTCACACAATACAGCTGGAGTGGGAAAACGTTAGTTAGTCTGAACTTCGTCCCTCGTTAAAAGAGGGGGTGTCTCCGCTGAGGGGAACCTTTTATACTTCAGACTCGATCCTGATTGGCTAAAGGGCAGTGTCTTCCCATCCTTGGAGGCTAGCTCCACCCTACAAGAAGGGGCGTCTCAGG
This sequence comes from Imantodes cenchoa, assembly GCA_027560375.1. Lineage (NCBI taxonomy): Eukaryota > Metazoa > Chordata > Lepidosauria > Squamata > Dipsadidae > Imantodes > Imantodes cenchoa. The sequence goes on from JANHGD010174084.1 coordinate 6,830, forward strand.
TGAGTACCAACGCTTATTTTCTAATATTTGCCATACATGTATATAAACCTCTTTAGAAATATCTTTAGAATTTTCCATAAGCCGTAAAGACAATTTTAATAGTTTAATAGTTATTTTAGATAAATAATCAGGTCCCAGCAACTGATTGTAAATCATTTTTTTCATATTCTTTTTTCCTTGGTTTTTCTTGGTTTTGTGAAGCCTTAGAAAGGGCTAGAAAAGAGTGTGAAGTAGGATATCAAACTTTCTTGTGTACGTACATATCCTACCTATGGAATCTTGTAGATGGTTAAGATGTTGGCCATCAGAAGTGAGTTTTCGGAGTGAGATTCTCCAATGATAATTGGTAACATATTCCGTTTCTCACAACTATAATTAGGGATAGTCTCTTTATCCCTAATTATAGGAAGAATTATTATAAGAAGGTGAGCAGCAGAGGTGGCATAACAAAAAGAAAGCAGAGTGGCAGCATTCTGGGAGGGAGGGCGGATGTCCCGGAGCTGCACATGCGCACTGCAGTGGAGCGGCCCCAGTGCTGCGTCTCCCCCTGGGGCTGGCTGCTGGCCAGGCCAGAAGAGGTGCTGGATGTGGGACCCGAGGTGGAGGGGAAAGCAAGCGGACAGCAGTTGCCCGGAGGCGCCATGAAAGTCGATGGGGTGCTCCAGGAGGGTGGGTGGGTGTCCCGGGGCTGCACGTGCACACCGCAGCAGAGCAGCATCTCCTTCGAGGGCTGCCCACCTGCTGGCCGGGCCAGCTCAGAGGTGGCGCATCCCCCGTTATGCGGGAGTCGGGACCCGAGATGGAGAGGAAGGCCAGTGGGCGGTAGTTGCCCGATGGCCCCACAGAAGCCAAACACGCCAGGACCAAAAGGCAAGCGAGCCTCGCCTTGTCCCCCTGAGTATTTGATCTTAATTTTTCTATCTATATAAACAAAAACCACTCACGCATTAATCATGAAATCTTCAGAACCATAAAGCCTACGAACTTGAAATTTGCCATGTATGTTCCTCTTGGCTTCTAGGTGCTCAGCCCTCTGATGCTAAGGAGTTCTACTCCTCCCCTACCCACCTGAAAAGAAATCTGTTCCAAATGTAAAACACAAGTACAGGAGTTTCAGGTTCAGTTTTACTTTCACAGCAGCAAGCAGAGGATAGGATAGGGGAGGCTTCTGTGGGGCAAGCCCTAGGAGAGAATTTTCAAGCTGTAAGTGTTGATTTATCAAACCTGATCACATAGTTCCGTAGCGGAGCACGGATATTTAGCTAGTCTAAAGATAAAAGCATGATATTAAGACTGAATAAGAAATAGATTTTTCAAATATCTCACACACACACACACACACACACACACACACACACACACACACATATATATGTATGTATGTATGGTTGACATGGACAACACCAGGATTACAGCTCTGAAGTTTATCAGCATTGTTGCAGGCTTTGTGGAAGCTGTTCAGGTTGTTTTGCATTACTGCTTAAGAATTTAGATTTAGAAGTAAGGTTCAAAGCAATTATAAACTCTGTTTGCCAGTTATATTTATTTTATTTCATAGATTTTGTATTTCTGCTACTGAAAGGCAAATCAGCTTCCTAGAAACTTTATGTGAAATTCTGATAAGATTCAAAAATGGCAACAGATATCAAGGTAAGTTCCATATAAAATGTCATTAAAATGCATTTGTGTTATATAATATAGGTACTAGATATCGGAGATCATCAACTTTATTTTGGGATGGAGGTTATCTCTTTTTATGCATTACCAATAATTTGATGGAGGCTGTAAAGGGAAGATTAGTATGATTAGACTATATTGTAAATTGGTGTACATTTTTTCATATCCTTGTTTCATGATTTCTAGATTCTATTTTGATTGTACTGTTTAACCTATGCTAAGCATCATATAAAGGACCCTGTAAATCATTTAGTTAAATTTGCTTTTCTACTATTAAAAAGGTTCTTATATTTTCATTTTTGAAAAAGAGAACATTCTGTAAAGCAGCTTATTTATATAATGTGCCTGAATACATTTATTTATTTACCAAAGCAGTTACATTTGGCCACTCCCACTACAGCTAATTGAGCCTTGAGCATTATTAAAGATCAAGTCTTTGTCATATACGGTAGAAGCACTGTTTCTTGTGATGGTGGCTGTACTAATGACATCAATAGCACCTTTCAACAGAATATTGTAAATCAGTATCACTTATTCCTGTAAGATTTGAGCTATCCTGCCAAAATCTCAGGATAATTTTTTAAAACATGCAAATTTAAGAAAATTATGGAACTTTTGTTTGCTATAAACATTTATACGTCTATTTTAACATGTGAGTCTTTCACTACTTTTTACTTCTGTTGCTCCTGATGCGCCCATAAATGTTTCTGTAAGCGGCATCCTTTTAGCACGACAGTTTTCTATATCTTGTTTCTTTTAGTCATTATCTGGATTTTGAAATCCAGACCTAGTAGTCCTATAATTTTACCAGCTATCAGCTCTTTTCTTTTAACCATCTCCAAACAAAACAGAAATGAAATTTAGTTGCTAGTTTATCAGTAATCAAAAGGAGTAGCTGATATGAAATAAAATAAAATAAAAGCAAAACAAGAAAAACAATAGAAATGCACTTAATGGAATTGATGATCCTTCATTCAGCTTTAACATTTAATGAAATGCTAAATAAATAATTAGTTGCATTCTTACTTATCATAAGGTAGTAAGTACACTTGGCAAATATTTCTCTCTATTCTATTAAAGTCATTATTTTGAGTTTCTGAAGATAATCGAAGAATTGAAATAATATAGAAATGTGAAAACAGAATAAGATATGAAAAGATAAGTTTATGCTCCTTGAATTCAATTTGAATCCATATGGAATTTTATTTTTATTTATTTATTAAAATTTTAGGCTGCCAACAAGAGAATACATTGGGAATACTTTGATTTAAATATGAAGAACTATAGAGTTAAATTTTAGAGGTTTTAAAATATTTTTTTTATGATGAGATAAACTTCAATAAAATAAAACGTTTGTTTCCAGAATAATGGCTTTGAAGATGACAGTATAACAGAGCACATCTTGATAGACCAAAGGTAAAAATATTTATTTGGCATTCTAAACAATGTATAAAATGCAATTTCAAAACACCTTATAAAGAGATATATTGATGCCTGAAAATGAACAAGTGAAGTGTCTATTACTTTTTTATCTTGACCTTGTGTGTGTGCGCGCGTGTGTGTGTGTGTAAAACCATGTGTATACATAATTTAAACTAATATACTATACTCGGGATAGAGAAATTGGATTTGTGATTAAGGAAAAAAGTAAGATTCCTGAAGTGCATCCAGATGTAATCATACAGAGAGTTGATCTGCTGAAATCAATGGAATTTAAAGTTAAGTTATTCATTTCAATGGTTCTTAAGTCAATCACAAACAAATTTATCAAAGCTCTCCATGTGTCTTCTAAATATTTTGCCAATAATTTAATCATGCTTGGCAGAACCTGACTCTTTTATCTGGAAAATAATTCCAGAAGCTTTCCATGCCTTAGCAACTAATGTTTTATGACATCAGATCTTGACAGTTTGATCTTTTCCTTCCTTTCATATCTTAAAAACATTGGCATAACTGGCATTGAGTTTGATTTTTTTTTAAATATATAAAATCTGTCATTTTGTAGCTGATAAAGGTTCTACTAGAAAGCTTCATAAAATCCCTCCTTTATCTGGGCAAACTGAAAGGGAAGGAATTATCTTATATAACATCTCTTTTCAACTGACACAAAAAGAGAAGGAATTGAAACATTTTCACCTATGTTTACAGTTATATCTAATTTTTACAATAATTAACCGTACTTTTTGGAGTATAAGATGCACCTTATTTCCTCCTAAAAGAGGGTGGAAATGTCGGTTTGTCTTATACACCAAATACAGCCATTTTTGCCCCGCCCCCGCATTCCATTTTTGCAAAAAATTGGCCGTTTTCGCAAAAATGGGGTGGACAGAAGGTCTGGGAAGCCTCCAGAGAGCTCCTGGGTGCTGGGGGATGGCAAAAATGCCCCCATTTTTGTGAAAAAACGAGCGGAAAACGGCCCATTTTTTGCAAAAACGGGGCCATTTTTGCCATCCCCCAGCATCCTGGAGTTCTCTGCAAACTTCCCAGACCCTTTGCCCATCCCATTTTTTGCAAAAAAACAAGTGAAAAATGACCAGTTTTTCACAAAAATGGGTATGTTTTTGCCTTGTAATCACCCCATTTAGCATGACTGATAAGGAATTCTGGGAGTTGTAGTCCACTAGTCTTAAAGCTGTCAAGTTTGAAGAGCCTGGGGTTAGGGGTGCAAGAGTCTTGAAACTTGACAAGTTTAAGACTTGTGGACTTCAACTCCCATTCCTGAGCTAGCATGACTGGAGGAGGAATTCTGGGACTTGAAGTCCACAAGTCTTAAAGCTGTCAAGTTTGAAGTTTGTAAAAAGTGTACATGGTTGTAAAAAGTATACATGTT
>JANHGD010175035.1:0-11331 GCA_027560375.1 Imantodes cenchoa
GAATATTCTAAGTGTGGTCTTACTAAGGCTTTATAAAGTGGTACTATTTCACGTGACATAGTATATCACAAGTTTTCCACAGTAATCATCAGAGTAGATCAGAGTAGATAACAGTTTTCCACAGATACCACTGTTATCTCTGAAAGGCAAGCATTATTGTCTGGGAGGGAGCAGAATTGTGATTTGAGAGTCCTTGTAGACATGGCTCCCACTTGAACTCCAGGGTGTATAATATGGATGCAGGAACATTTGAGCAGTTTCAGCTAGTTGCATCAATTGTAGCCTTACTTGGTATAGGAGGACATGGCTACAATCACACTTCCTTGATTAGACTACTGCAATACAATTTATATAGGGCTTTAAAGATTTCAAATCGCATTCAGAAATTACAACTGGTCCAGAATGCAAAGATCCAGGAACTCAAACACTTAGCGCAGGGGTGTCAAACTCGGTTTTACTGAGGGCTGCATCAGGGTTGTATTTGATCTCCATGGGCACAACTCAACCTCAATCATGTCAGGGGTGCCTGTGGTGGCCCGAGTGCTCTGTCAGTGAAAAAGGGCTCCTGAGCTCCATTTTCAGCTGCCAGTGTCTCCTACAACCCTCTGCCAGCAAAAACAAAGTATCAGAGTTTGTTGCATAAAATTAAATCCAGAAGCACACATAGATAACTGATTCAGCTGGATTTATTAACGTCTTTATAAACATAAGATGAATTTACAATACCGCTAGCAGAGTTCTTCTTCAATGTACCAACAGTTACAAGTAAAACACAAGCAGTTTCATTTCCAGCAGCAGACAAGTTTTCAGTTTAGACTGGACAAGAGAGTACAGAGTGGACTGAGGCACGCCCAGCCTGCTTAGTTTCAGTTTTGATTCTCTGCATAGACTCAAATGTGTTTAGTTCCCATTGGCTGACTTAGTTGCTATGCCTATTCATTGGCTGACCTTGTTACCATTGGCTCTCCCAGGTCATGAATATCTTAACATCATCCTGCATCTAAGAGGGTTTTCAGTGATTGGCCATTGATCGCTACAGATACCAGCTGTAGCTTATTGGTAAATTTCCGAGTTGGTTCAAGGCTTCTCAAGATCCTTCTTCTACTTGAACCTACATCTCACTGCCAGCAGGTCTCAGCATGGAGTTCAAACTATTGCTGAATTATATAGTCAGCAGCCTCCAGAGGCAAAAGGCTGCTCAAAACTTTCCAGGCTTTCCCAGGCAGAGAAGGAGTCACCCACTCTTCTGGTCAGTAGCACACAGCAGCCACTATTTCAAACATTGTTAAATAAGAATCAGTTTGGTCTCATGGTTAGGGCAGCAGGCTAGAAGTCAGGACACTGGGAGTTCTAGTCCTGCCTCAGGCAGGAAAGCCGGCTGGGTGACTTTGGGCCAGTTTACTCTCTCTCAGCCCAACCCACCTCACAAGGTGTTTGTTGGGAAAATAAAGATGAGAAAGGAATATTGTCTGTGTTTGCTGTCTAGAGTTATTTACAAACATAATAAAGATGGGAAGTAATTAAATAAATATGCTCATTCTCTATCATCTTCGCCAACTTTATTTCTATGTGAGATTGCAGAATAGGAGTTAAGAAAAAGGATCCTGTCTCCAGAGCTCCAAAATAGTCACTATCTGCTCCTAATACCTTTGCTCATAGAAAGCCTTTTCCTCTTTGGCACATCTTTCCCTTGCCAGCTGATCTTGGGGTGCTTCCTCCCACCAGCACTGTGCTGCATCATCCAGAGCTTGCTGCTAAGTTATCTTGGCTTGCAGAATAGCTATGATGGGATCTACTCCACCTGTAGCCTGTTCTGTAGGTAGGGTTGGCTCATTTTAGAGTGGAACTTGGGTTGTTTCATCAGTGGAGACATCTTCCTGATGGTGATGATTTAACTGCTGAGACTCTAGTAAAAGTGCAGAGAAGAGCAACAAAGATGATTAGGGGACTGGAAGCTAAAACTATGAAGAACGGTTGCAGGAATTGGGTATGTCTAGTTTAATGAAAAGAAGGGTTAGGAATGTCATGATAGCAGTCTTCCAATATCTAAGGGGCTGCCACCAAGAAGAGGCAGTCAAGCTATTCTCCAAAGCACCTGAGGGCAGGATAAGAAGCAATGGGTGGAAACTAATCAAGGAGAGAACCAACCTAGAACTAAGGAGTAATTTCCTGGCACAACAGAGGAATAGCTTGCCTCCGAAAGTTGTGGGTGTTCCAACACTGGAGCTTTTTAAAAAGAGATTGGACAACAATTTATCTGGAATGGAATAGGGTCTTTTGCTTGAGCAGAGAATACGATTACAAGATCTCCAAGGTCCCTTCCAGCTCTATTATTCTGTATCTTTTCTCTCTTTCTCAATCATGGCAAATGCCAAGGTTCCAAATGATGAATCCAAGCAAGCAAGCACTATTGAGATGATCCAATCTCTTAATGCAAAACTTTGAGTATATCATTTCAGCACAGAATGAAGGCAAAACCAGCTCTGGGCAATTCAGTATAATTAAAGTATAGAATCCTCCCTCCCCCCAGTAGTGTAGATCATATTGTCCAATTAGGTGTCCAGGTGTTGTTGTGGAAAGATATGGTGAACACCTGTTGAAATGTTCTTGGTACCTGTGAGACCGTTTCTTGCTATCTTCTGGAATACACATTCCAATCTCTCCCTTCTTCCTGTCTATTGGCAAGCTGCAAGACAGTGAAAAAATGAAAGTGGGCTGAATACACTTTGAAGCTTGATAGCAAGTGCTGTTGCTGAGCCAACTTTGAGTGAGCTTGAGTTTTAGGACATAGCTCTGCTGTATCTAATACACAAATTTTTACTTGTGTATAAGGGATTCTCTCTGGTATGCTTTCCATGGATCAGTTGCATTGCATACACTTTGTGAATGGGCCACTAATTAGGCTTCTTCTGTAGCCCACTTCTAACACCAGTATAGCAAAGTCCCTTGTAGACAGAGAGATAAGAAGTTGACTAATGAGCAACAGCATACAAATACTGACCTCCAAAATTGTAGAAAACCAGCTGCAGTTTATTCTTCCCAGATGCTTAAGAATTCAGAATCAGGATTGAAACCCAAGCAGCCTCTTTGGAGAGTGAGCATCCAAAACAAAGAATACAAAAGAAAAATTCTCCAACAGAAAATATTCAAATCTAGGGAGAAAAATGAGACATGCTGCAGGAATTTGAGGCTTGATAGCTTCAACACACCAGCAATGGGCTGCCAGCCTCAACTAAACAGGCAAACTGACCATGCCTTTTTTGTGAAGACTCTGGCCCTAGCTGGACTCTACAATTCCACAAATGAAAACAAATATACATGTCCCAGGATAGTGTTGCAGGACCCAATCTGGGTCGGTCACTGGGATCATGTGGAACCCATCTCCAGGGAACTTCTCTCTCACCAAAATGTGTCTGGAATTCCACTCTTTAGTGCTTGACAAATGGCCTGGTCCCAACCAGAAAGGCTGTACAGATAGAGGAGTCTGTTCATGCAATTGGTCTGGAAATTCTCTTTCTTTGTCCCAAAGATGGTTTTTCAAAAGGCAACTGGACTGTTTTCCTTGAAGACATTTTGCTTCTCATCCAAAAAATTTATTAATTTGTGACTCTTTGTTGTTCTTTCTGCTCTGGTATCTGCCATCTTCTCCACCTTCCACACCTGCCTCTTCAGCAGAACAGCCCTTAAACTAAACTATTACTGTATTTTGCCTGCAGGCACTTACACTCAGGAGTTGTAGCTTACTCATGAGGAAGCTAGGGTTTTCCTTTTGCTATACACCTCCTATAATCACTGTAACTAAGACAACCACAACCAACTGAAGCCACAATTGTTGGACAAACATCCATAAGAGAGGATTCCTGTTCTACCCCATTTGCAACCTATGCTTTATCTTTTCCTTGTCAAGATGAGTGCATACACTACTCAGACAACACAAATGGGTACTTCCCTGTCCAAACACTTTGTTATGGGTTTGCAAAGTCAGGACATGCACACATGGACCTGCTCTATAAGATTTCAGAGGTCAGAGCTTAATACCCAGGAAACAAGCTATATTTATCATCAAGTCACAAGGAAATGCTAGATTATGTACACAGGGTTATGAATGTGATTGGTTACAAATCCATTATAAAAAGCCAAAACTTAAAATAGAAGTGACTCGCTAACTTGTAGTCACTAAATGTGAAACCACAGCTTCAACTGCCTCTTGTTGCCCTGCCCAACTTCCTCTTGAAGCCTAACCACAAATACAATAATGAAAATATTCTTATGTGCCTAGTTGCTCCCTTGCTTCTAAGAATGAAGCTGAGTGGTCCATTGCCTTTTCTAGCATTTGAAAATTTAGAAGAGGCTTCAGTGCCTACTCTCCTGGCTATTCCAAATGCTGGAGGAAACTGCAACCACATGGAAAGCTCCACAGAGGCAAACTGGGTCACCTTTTTCCCTACACAAGCACATTGTCTTTCCTGCACCGCATAAAGTGCTTCAGGGGGACACATCAGAGCCCTTTGCATACGCCCAATGAACACAACAGAATCCAGACTTAAAGACATTTCTTCCCAAGCCCAATCCACAATATTTTTGCAGAATGCCACCATGTATGTCCCATCCTGGAATCCAGGGGAAGGGAAGAGAGAGACAAGACAGCCAAAACTGACCCGCACAACACTCACTCCTCCAACAGTTGGCCCACAGAACCATCACCCTGTGAGGGAGGTTGTATTGAGGGAGAAAATAACTAGCCCAACCCCCCCCCAATTACAACTAAAAACAAACCAACATTAATGCATCTCCTGCAATATTGCTGCTATATGACAATATCAGGTTGTCTTGGTTAAGATGCATGGAGGTATATTTAGGGTTAGTTGTGATTTCTGGAGTTGTCTTGTGCACAGGTATTAGATTTACTGTGCTGTGCAATGGCAAGCACAAAAGTAACTGTAGCAATGCTTTTCACTCCAGGTCGGGACTTTGTGGCCACTGAACCTTTGAAGTATGGGGCCTACAATTCCCAACCTATGGAGCTGGTAGTATCAAAGGTTATTGTCAGAATAATAATTTGGGGTTCCAACTCAGATGCAGACAGCTGTGAAGAAAGAATATTTACTCCTTAAAGCAAATGCTTGCCTTTAGAGGCAGGCTGTACAGAAATGAGGTACAGCAACAGATTTTTATAGCTTCTAGAGCTTGTCTGGGGTGAAGCATCTACATGCTGATTCTAGGGTGACATTTGAGGGGCACGTATGTACGATATATGTGTAGGTACAGTGGCGGGTTGCTACCGGTGTGGCCCATACTGCCGCCCCGGTAGGGCCCGCAAAATTGGGCAATGGCTCCAGTGCCGTTGCCACCGGGCTGTTGCGGTCGCCATCTCTTTTGGGGGGGGGTTCTGCACATGCGCAGAAACCAAAAGCTCGCACAGGGGCGTGCGTGCAGGGGGCCGCGCGCCCGCCCACAGTGTCGGGCTACATGTGCATCGCACCAGTAGAGTGCTCCGTGTGGACCCCTCCCCCCGTGTAGGTATGTTTACTCTCGTGAATGCACAGTTCCTCTGGGAGGCCTAATTTAATTAATTCTGTTCGTGTTTTCAAACCTTATCCTTTGATATGCAGATTACGTCTGGGTAGCTTATTTGGGGGTTTGAGGAAGTTCGCTAATTTTAGTTGATTAACTTAGTTTCAGTTTGACTGTCAGTTATCTAGTGGAGACACGGATTCTCAGACCATTGTGGATTCTGCTAACATTTTAAGGGAAGATGAAAACAGTATAGGTAGACCTCAACTTACGACCACAATAGAACCCAAAATTTCTGTTGTTAAGTAAAACATTTGTTAAGTGAACTTTGCCGCATTTTACAACCTTCCTTGCCACAATTGTTAAGTGACTCACTGCAATTGAGAAGTTAGTACCACAGTTGTTAAGTGAATCTGGCTACCTCATTGATTTTGCTTGTCAGAAGGTTGCAAAAGGTGATCACATGACCCATAGGACACTGCAACAGTCATAAATATGAACCTGTTGCCAAGCATCTGAATTTTGGTCACATGAACATGGAGCTGCTTCCAAGGTCATAAGTGTGAAAAAGTTGTCATACATCATCTTTTTAAGTTCCGTTGTAATTTTGAACAGTCACTAAATGAATTGTTGTAAGTCAAGGACTACTTGTATAAAGAATACAATATATTTTTATATAAAACTTATCATGCTATCAAAATAACTAGAAGAGTCTAGGTTGGTGAGAAAGATCAGAGCAATTTCTATCTCATGACTGGAATGAAGCCTGACTGAAGAATCCAGAACATCTGGATCCTTCCAGATAATCAGGATCCTTCCATTTGCTGCTGCAGGCTCACTACCTTCTCAACCACTTTCCCTGGAAAGGGTAAGTTAGAAACTGGGGTACAATTATCCAATAGCTTGCTAAAATTTTAAAGATTGTTTATGCCACACATTATTGCACCAATTAAGTTGAAAATTCAGATTATCCTCCCAATGTTTTGAGACTTTCAGGAGAATTTAGTAAAGTAGCTTTGAAAACATTGGTACAAAATATTGTGTACTGAATGAACAAGATATACATTAGGTTTGATATGACCTAAACATATTACAGTTAATGACTGGACTGACTGGTCTGGACTGAAATTAGGTCAATACTTATGACAACATCTTTTACTTTCGTAAATCCATGACAGATATACTACGATTGAACATTATGCAAAGATAATAGACTATGATTACATGCAAAAGTACAAGGTATAACGCATAATCTTCCAACTTACACACATCAAATGTTTATGGAGGATTTAAATGAAAATGAAAACATCCTCAAAGTATATATATAACCAGCAAAACCAGATCCCTAAACATGTTTGTCAAGTTTTCATTTTATGAGTTAAGATGAGTAGATTAGGTCACTTTCACATTATACTCAGAAGTGTGGATCATGAAACATCATAGCTGGAAAGCTTCTAATTGTGATGTTGTTAGACATTCTCACATATATGAGCCGGTTGCATCAATGGTAATTCATTGTGTACCAAGATTTCTGATTGGATATTATAATTGTAACAGTGGTGATTTGATCAGGGTGCGGAACAGGACATTGCATGCATTAGTTTGGCAAGTAAGCTGAAGATGTTTTCTATAAGTTCCTACAGGCCAGGACAACTGGAGAGATGTCTTCTCCACTACCATCCCTATGCTGCGAGCGGGGGCATATAGCATTGGATTAATACTTAGGTTGTGTACGAAGTTAGCACCTACCCCCCTCCTAGAGGAATAAAATATTTCAGGAAATATTAAAAAGGCAGAATATTACATAAAATATCCCTGGCTGAGAAATGAAGAAACATGTTTTAGGCAGAAAAAGACTCACCCTTAGTAGCCCCACACCTTTGTCAATGTGCCATCAAGGAATGGGCCCAGCTCACTCATCCCCCCCCCCACCTTTGTTAATAGCCTTGACAGTCTATTCTACATAACAAAGATCTACCCCCTTCAGGCAGACCCATCTAGCAAACAGAAACTCACCACATGGCACCCGGGAAGATTGCATCAGCCAGCAAGGCTCAAGCAAACTTGGACTATAGAGTTGTCCCTGCATGGCCCCATGGGAATCTGACAGCCAATCAAAGTGCGTTTATTGCACAGGAGCAGGAACCCCTTCTCTTCTTCTTCAACATCTTCGAGGCATGTGATTCCCCTTTCCCCAGGATCGCAGACTATGTGGTCCTGCTGTCCTCCATTAAACCATCTTTCCAAGCAGTCACCATGCTTCCAGTGTCCCTTTTCCCACTTGGAACCGAAGCCAGAAGGATATTCCTTACAACAGTTGCATTTGCATTTATGCAATATGCTTCAGTAGTGGGTTCTAAAACCCTTTACTCCCAGTTCGCTCGCACACTCATGCGTGCATGCAATGCTTCTGAGCATGCGCAGAAGCATCCTGGGCAGGTGGGTGGAGCCTCCCACCACCACCACTACTGGTTCTAAGAACTGGTCTGAACCAGGAGCAACCTACCACTGATATGCTTCCTCAGTCAACTGAACCATAGTTTTCTCAACTGACTCAATGTTTTATTCCACAATAAGCAGTCAGGAATTCAACCAGTCCTCCTCCATAGTTACTGTAAATGGAACAGGACAGAATAACAGAGTTGGAAGGGATCTTGGATGTTTTCTAGTCCAACCCCCTGCTCAAGGAAGAGACCCTATACCATTTCAAATAGTTGTCCAATCTCTTCTTAAAAACCACAAATGTCAGAGCACCCACAACTCTTGCAGGATTGTGGGTGCTCCACTGGTTAATTGTTCTCACTGTCAGGCAATTTCTTCTTAGTTCTAGGTTGGATCTTTTCCTTCATTAGTTTCCATCCATTGCTTCTTGCGCTGCCTTCAGGTGATGGGAATTCTGTTTGGATAGCAATGGAACCATCATAAGACAGTGCCCCTTATCTCCAAGCCTTAAGTGGTCCAGGAGGACAGCACAAGCGATCGTAGTCAATACTGCTGAGAGCAGAGGTAGGTTCCTCCCGGTTTGCCTGAACCAGTAGCAAACCGCTGGTGATGTCATGATGACATCAGTGAACCGGTTCAGTCGGTGCCAGTTCATGGGTGTCACCATCTCTTTTTTTAAAAAAAAAAATCCCCTGTTTTTTTTCTTCTGTGCATGCGCAGAAGTCAAGTTTCTGGCACTGTGCATGTGGTCGCCATCTTGTTTTTGGCTTTTTTGGGAGGGGATTTTTTGCCACTGCGTATGAGGCACAGCCACGTGGCTTAGGAGGAAGCGAACCAGCAGTGAGGTACATTTGAACCCACCCCTGGCTGAGAGCATTAAAGAACTAGGGGGGCTGCATTTCCCCATTCAGGTTCCAATGAAGCTCAGAGTGATCAATGTATGTTTTTTTTTCATTTGAACCCAACTGAAAAGAATCCAGATCACCTGCTTCACTTAAGCTTCTCTGCAATTCTTTTTCTCTATAACCTTTGCCAAAATCTTTCCTCACAAGAAGGGATTGAAAAGTGGCAGAACCTGTCTAACGAGATAAAAAGGTAATTGTTTAGGAGCAGGAACACCACTGCCTCTTTCAAGGTGGTGTTACACATTTTATCAGAGTCATTAATTAAATTCTCTCTCCAACAAATTTACTATCTCCCTAAAGACACACAGAGCTTAAAGGAGCCAAGTAAGTCATGGAACCAGCTCACAGGTGGCAGACCTCATTCATTAAAATACAGGTAGTCCTTGACTTATGACCACAATTGTCTCCAAAATTTCTGTTAATAATTGAGCCATGTGAACAATGGTCATAAGTCACCTTTTTCAATGCCATAGTAGCTTTAAATAATCATTTAATGTGTTTTATGCATCTTCTTAAATTCTAGTGAATCCCATCTGCCTTTGCAAAATGTTCTCATGGTCATCTCACTACAGCAGGGGTGTCAAACTCAAGGTCTGTGCTTAAATCCGGCCTGCGGGGCCGGCCTAGAAATATCAAAGGACTGGCCCATGGTGCCTCTGCCGGCCAAAACAGGCCATGTGCAGCCCTCCACGTCCCATTTTTTGCCTCCCTGGCCTCCTGCAGCACACTGTTGGTCAAAAACTCTGCTGGAGGCTGGGGAGGCCGAAAACGGGCCATACAGGGGCCTTGGGAGGCCTCCATGTAGCCCATTTTTGGCAAGCAGAGTGCTGCTGGAGAACTACAATGCTGATCCGGCCCTTGAAGAAATCCAGTTTGACACCCCTGTTCTAGTGCTTCATTTCCCAGAGCTCCTGGGTGAATTCATGAAGAGAAAGAATAAACTACTCAGGGTTAATCTCATCCAGTGTTCTTGCCATCTCTCAATCTTAGAGCTTAACGAAGTATATGACAGACTTGACTGTCAGATTGCTGAAAATTATCCCTAAAGTATCTGGAAGACCATTCTAATTGGTTTTTCAGATTCAGGGATGTTATGAACTGAATAGTTTTATTCTTATCTTATTCTACTTTTGTTTCCCACATACCACTCAAGGCAGTAAACATAACAATAGTGTACTCCTGCTTCCTCCTGTTTTCCCCAAAACTCTTTGAAGTGGGTTGGGCTGACAGTGACTGGCCCAAAATCATCCAGCCAGCTTTCATGCCTAAAACAGATTCATTTTCCTGGTTTCTAGGCCAGCTTCTTAACCTTTACATCAAACTGGCTCTAATATCTGATTATATAAAGAATTAATTACAATATACCCCATCATCAGGGAACATGCCATCTACTCCAAGAGAAATAAAAATGGATTATCTGCTGACTTCTATGAGGCAGGTTATGAAGTACTTGAGACAAGAACATGATTTACCATAGAGGCCCTGAATTCCTGAATCCTGCAATGAGATCTAGGAGCTTAGGATAGGATCACCTTTTGTAATCACCTTTTGCTACCTTCTGACAAGCAAAGTCAATGGGAAAGCTAGGTTCACCTTAACAACCCATGCTACTAAGTTAGCTGCAATGATTGACTTAACAACTGTGGCAAGAAAGGTAATAAAATGGGGCAACACTCATTTAACAAGCTGTTTTGCTTGAAAATTTTGGGCTCCATTATGGTTGTAAATTGAGGACTACCAGTCACTTTGTAACTTGTTGCTGTGGTGAATGATGCATAAAACTCTTTTAAAAATATCTTTATAGGAGCCAGCATTTCAGTTTTTCAAACATTTCAAACACCAGTGCTTTCTCTTTGCTCGTATAAGAACTAATGTGAAAATAATATAGTACTAAAAATGTTTATTTCAGAAAAAAAATATTTTAAAAAATCATGAGATGTTTTTATGGCAAACATTTGAAGGAATTCTTGCTTATAATACCCAACTCTGGACTGTGTTTATGAACAATTGTGGTGAAGGAATAATTCAAATTGGCTGAGTGGATTCAATGAATAACTTGTTAGGAATTTTCTTTGCCTTGACAAAATCTTTCTGGTGAATAAACTTAGTACCACCCAAACCTTGGGGAAAGCAAAATTGATAAATAGTTAGAAACATTGTGATTCTCGCTTTAGGGATGTTGGAAATTCTGATTCCTGACTACTGATTTTCTGGATAGGGCTCAGGAGTCCCCAAGTCAACAACATCTGGAGTTCTTCTGATTTTATGCTCCTCTGAGACCTTTCCATCTTGACCATTCCTGGTACATTTGTGCAGTTCTTCCATCATCCTTTATTAATGAATTGTGTTTTGAAAATAAACATAGTGAAGAAGTGATACCAAAAAAAAAGGCTTTGAATAGAATAGAATAGAATAGAATAGAATAGAATAGAATAGAATAGAATAGAATTCTTTATTGGCCAAGTGTGAT
>JANHGD010175831.1:0-11327 GCA_027560375.1 Imantodes cenchoa
GAGGAGAGGAGGAAAACTATGGATGCTCTGAGCTTGGTGGTTTTCTTGCAGACATTTCATTACCCAACTAAGTAACATCTAGAAGCGAGACCAGTTTGTGGAGAGTAGTAGTAGTAGTAGTAGAAGAAGAATTGTGGGTGCTCTCTGATCTTGGTTGTTTTCTTCAAGACGATTCATCATCTATGCAATGTGATCAAGGTTGGAAGAGAGTGTGGTTTATGGAGAGGAGGAGAAGGAGGAGGAGGAGGAGGAGGAGGAGGAAAAAGAAGATAGTAGGGTCTTTGGTAGTTGCTAAACTTAGTCATGAGATGTTGTGTCCTTTTAGCTCTTTTACTGTCTCTTTTGAATGGTGTGTAAATATTGGTTATCTCTATGTGCCTGACGATGGCTGATTTGTCTTCTTTTCATTTGGTTTACTGGAGAGGTTGTGGAGGGCTTTAGTAGATGTGTGTGCTATGGTGACTCCATGTGCTTGTAATAGTCTGTTGGTGGTTTCTGAGATGTTTTTGATTTTCGCAGCTTGTGTTTGTTGAGCTGCAGTGGGTGGAGTGGTCAACCAAAAGAGCAAGCAGCCCCAGAAGAAGAAAAAAACAGGAATCAGGTACAATGTATAGTGTAAGGACTGTTGCAGCTGCTACTGTGTGTAAGACAGGCAGGCAGAAGACTAGCAGAGAGCATCCAGCAAGCCAATGCAGAAAAGTGCCAACAATTCTTCCAGGCATTGATCCTGGAAGATCCTGGAAGATCTGGAAGAACCTGGAAGAACCTGAAAGATCCTGGAAGATCTGGAAGAACTTGGAAAAACCTGGAAGATCCTGGAAGATCTGGAAGATCCTGGAAGATCTGGAAGATCCTGTCTTGGTAATTAGATTGAAGAAGGGTTCCTGCCGCAGGAGAAGAAGGGGGAGATGGGTGGGGAGGAGGGGAGAGGGGAGAGGAATGCCTTCTGGAGATCCCCTTCCAAATCTGAGCATCTTGTCAAAAACAGGGATCCCCAACCCCCAGCCTGGAGACCGGTACCAGTCTAGGGCATGTTAGGACCTGGACCTCACAGCTGGAAATGGGTGGCAGGCGAATGAATGAATGCTACACATGCATGGCAGGGGTGGGTTCCAGTTTTCTTTGCTGCCAGTTCGCTCAGGGACACGCCGTGGGTTGCGTGCATGTTGCACGCTGCTTGTGCATGCACAGTACTTTGAAAAGACTTTTGAGCATTTGCAGAAGCTAAAAACAAGATGACGGTGCCTATAGCGCTGCCAGGAGAACTGGCTCGGGGGCATGGCAGACCCGGGTCACTGCCGGCTCTAGCGACCCTAGCCGCCATGTTATTACCGAACTGGTCCAAACCGGGAGGAACCCAGCTCTGATGTATGGGATCTAGGTTGTGTGCTCTCCCCCGAGTTCATGAGAATATTGTCTTCCCCAAAACTGGTCCCTGGTGCCAAACTGTTGGGGTTCCCGTGTCAAGAGAAAGAGAAGAGAAGGTTCTTGGCCTAAATGGCCCTGAAAAACATCGCAGCCGGAGAAACGGCTGTGCCACAGCAGGTTTAGGAAACCCAACGGGCCATTTCCCTGGCCTTGACTGCCCAGATGAGCAAGGGCCAAAGCTGGACAATTGCCAGTCGGGCCACGGATGCCCAGCCTGGACTCTGGGAGGAAGATGGGGGAGGGCGGGCTGGGATTTGATAAATAAAACGAATAAAGATGCATTTTAAAAGTGAGGGAGGGGGACAAGAAAAGTGGAATCAAATGCTGAAGGAAGAAGCAAGAAAGAAGAAAGAAAGAATGGCAAAGAAAAGAAAGAAAGAAAAGAAGGCAGGAGGGATGGAAGAAGGAGGGAAGGAAGGACAATGAGGGAGGGGAAGGAGAAGGAAGGAAGGAAGGAAGGAAGGAAGGAAGGAAGGAAGGAAGGAAGGAAGGAAGGAAGGAAGGAAGGAAAGACTTATGACCACAAATGAGCCCAAAATTTGGTTGCTAAGCAAGAGCATTGTTAAGCGAGTTTCACCACATTTTACAAGTTGGCAATGCCCACCCGGTCACCTGACCTCCAAGTCATGCCCACAAAACTGGTAGGGAAAATTTTTAGATTTCACCACTGGTCTGCAGGACTTAAAATAATGAATTAGAGTCTGTGGCATTTAAAATTATGACCTTGGTGGGACTCTTGCTCTAGCTGACCACAGTGCCAGCACCTTTCATAACTTGCAACTTGCAATCTTTAACTAAACTGCAGCTTGTATCCTGAAGGGCCAGGGGTGGGTTCCAGTTTTCTGTGCTGCCGGTTTGGTTTGGGGGTGTGACAGGCCTGAGTCACTGCTGATTCCAGCGACCCAGGCCGCCAAGTTACTACCGGTTCTATAAAACTGGTCGAACCCACCTCTGCTGAAGGCTGAACTGAAACAAGGGCAGGGACCTCACTTCCCTTGGGCCCTTGGACAGGTCTCCAACCCTGCAGGCCAATATACTTGTAGAATGAGTACATCTTATGAAACACAGAACAATTCTGCTCTCCAGACACACTTTTATTGGTTTTCCTGTGGTCAGCAGCCCCAATATTCTGAGGGTTTTTCAGCATTTTAGGATGGAAGCAGTAAAAATGCTGTACCTGGACAACTGGATCTATTCAGACAACAGGAATTGTGTATAATTTTACTAATAAGTTCAACATTTATCTTATTGATGTTTTTTTTCCCCAAATATAAAACTCCTGTCATTTACTTATTAGAAATATATTCCATCTTGCTCCAGAAAGTCAGACCAGTTTTATTCGGAATTTCCCTCTGTAGGAAGTTAGTACCTACCCCTCTCCTAGGAAAATGAAATATCCTAAGAAATATTAAAAAGGCAGAATGTTATACCTCCCTGGATGAGAAATGGAGAAACATGTTTTTTTTTAAGGCAGGAAGCAGACTCACTCTTAATAGCCCCCACCCTCCTCAATAGCCAACAGCAGTTATCAGCACTTAAGAGATAGCTAGGTCTATTCATAAGCAAATACCCTCACCCAAGATCCAACAAAGGTAGGATTAGCCCTCAGCCGTAATAGAAATTGCCCAAAACCCTCTTCATTACATTATCAGCCAGCAAGATTAAACTAAGCTTGGGATTCAAAAGACACTACAAAGTTACCCCTGCATGGCCCCATGGGAGTCTGATAACCAATAAGAATACATTTCTTACACAGGAATGTTATATTCATATGTCATATTATATATATACTGTATGTATATATGTATCTCCATATCTGGAGAGAGAGAGAGAGAGATATCTCACCCATGTGTTTTTTTTTGTCCAGGGCCTCAAAATCATGTTTCCAAGCAGTCTCCATGTTTCCAGTGTCTTTCTTCCCACTTGGAACTGAACCCAGATAGACATTTCTTCCAACACCTCCCTCCTCCCCTAAAGAACAACTTTGAAGGTAGGAAAGATTAAGACAGAATAACCTGGCCTAAAATCATCCAGTGAGTTTCTCTGGCTCAAAGTAGAAATGAACTTGGTGCTATTTATTCACATTCCAACCCTTTAACCACTACACTCGAGTAATTCTCAAAATCTAGTGTTCCCAAAAAATCATTTGTATTATTTCTTTCAAAATCCCAGCTGCTGATGCAACTCCTACCAATTCCAGCCATCCTGAGTATCGTGGGTGATCCCAGGAGTTACAAAGAGGTGGGAAGGAATGTCTCTTCTGCAAGCTCAAACAGGATTGCAGCCCTTGTCTCCATTATAAAGAGTCAAGGTTAATGTATACAACTCTCCCCACATTAACACATTCCAGGTGTGTTAAGAGTTCAACTTCCAGAATTCCTGGCAAGTAATCAGACACTTTTGGAGGGCTTTGATACCTGGTTAGCAAAGTAGTAGCTGAGAGAATAAGTGTCCAATTGCTCTAGAGCAGGGGCAGAGGTGGGTTTCAGCAGGTTCTGACCAGTTCTGGAGAACCAGTAGCAGAAGTTTTGAGTAGTTGGGAGAACTGATAAATACCAACTCTGACTGGCCCCACCCCCATCTATTCTCTGCCTCCCAAGTCTCAGCTGATTGGGAGGAAATGGGGATTTTGTAGTAACCTTCCCCTGCCATGCCCACCAAGCCACACCCACAGAACTGGTAGTAAAATGTTTTGAATCCTACCAGCTGGCTGGGGAATTCTGGAAGTTGAAGTTCACCAGGCTTAAAGTTGCCAAGGTTGGAGACCCCTGCTCTAGAAAACTTCTTACAAAAATTCTAGGCATCTAGACCTATATGTCCATACTCATGTGTTTATAAATTATATTGCCTTACTATCAGTAAAATGGGAATGTATGCCTTCTGTCTAAATATATTGCTTGCTAACAATAGAAAGCCCACTTACATGGCATTTATTTTCCATAAGTGTTTTACAGCAACGCAGCTGTTCATCTATACTTCTCTCCAATACCCATACATAATATACTTGGAAAATTTATCTTTTTTTTATTCAACAACTGATGCAAATAAAAGCTCACACCACCTCAGGGTGCCTTCAGGATTAGCCTAACTGTGAAGCAATGGTGAAATCCAATTTTTTTACTACTGGTTCTGAAGGCAGGGCTTGGTGGGCGTGGTGTGGCTTGGTGGGCATGGCTTGGTGGGCATGGCAAGGGAAGGATATTGCAAAATATCCATTCCCTCCCCACTCTGGGGCCAGCCAGAGGTGGTATTTGCTGGTTCTCTGAACTACTCAAAATTTCTACTACCGGTCCTCCAGAACCTGTCAAAACCTGCTGGATTTCACCCCTGCTGTGAAGCAACATGAAGTAGAAAAACATGATCATAGGGATGGATTCAGAATCAGATTAGACCCACTGACTTCTATTAATGGGGAACTTAAATCATGTGCACAAATTAACACACTTCTCCTGCATTGAAACCAAGGAGAAGACACTATTGATACTAATGACCATGATACCCTCCCAAATGGCCTCATGGGTTGGGGATCGGAAGAAGGCTTTTCTCCATTCTTAATGGATACTGTTCATAAGGAAGGAGAAATCAGGCTGGCAGTTTTTTCTCCCTTGTTTTTAAAATCTACATGAAAAGAAGTTAGCTGTCAGTTCAGGGTGTGTATCATCAATATGCTAATGAAGCTGATACATCACCATCGGAGGTTGTACTATACAGGAGATGCCACCCACATCTTTCAGAATCTAGATGGAATAAACTGAATGAGGTTGAATCTTTTGCAAGACTGAGGTATTGTTTCTATATCAAAGGTTGGAGTACCAGTTATAGTCCTAACCAGAGTGGGAGCATCTTGCAACAGTGGATCATGCCCCCCTCATTACTTACATGGACTACAGTAATGTAAAGGTAAAGGTAAAGATTTCCCTTTTTCAGTTCTGTCCAACTCTAGGATGCTCATCGGCATTTCTTAGCTGAGGGCGTTGTTTGAAGACACTTCCGTTCTATGGACATGCGGCCAACATGACTATATGCAGAGGCGCATGGAATGCCATTACCTTCCCACCAATGTGGTACCTATTTCTCTACTCGTGTCTGCATGCTTTCAAGCTGCTAAATTGGCAGGAGCTGGGACTTACCCCACATGGGTCTCAAATCCAGGCTATCAGCTTTCCAGCTGACAAACTCAGTACAGTATCTTTAACCACTGAGCCATTGTGCTGCCTACATATGTTGCTAAAATAACATATACTTTATTGGGCTCCCCTTGAAGACTGCTTGGAAACTTCAGTTAAATCTGGAATGCCACAACCTTGATATTGATTGACAACCATTACCATGAGTACTTCTTCCATTGAAATTAACCAGCCTGACCCATGTATCCTGGAGAAAACTGCTGATGATTCCCTATTTCTGCCTATACCTATACTTATTTTCCCTAAAAATAAGACCCTGTCTTATATTTTTTTGAACTCTGAAATAAGTGCTTGGCCTTATTGCCATGTACTCAGAAGCCCAATTGGGCTTATTATCAGGGGATCAGAGGTGGGTTCCTACCGGTGCGGTCCAGTGCACCGCTCTGGTAGTGGCCTGCCGATGCACACCGGTAGCAAAAGGTAAGAGGAACCCACCCCTGCAAGGGATATCTTATTTTGGGGGAAATGGGATATATAACAATTAAGATATTAGGATAACGTCCTTTGGAAATCAGATTGTTCTTATTAGTTCTCTGAAATGTACTGAAAAACTGGTTTGTAAAGTTTATAAGAATGATGAGACTCTCATAATAAATTGATACTTATGTTAAGAGAATACATCACGTGAAGTATTAGTGCCGCTTTATAAAACCCTAGTAAGACCACAGCTGGAATACTGCAACCAATTTTGGTCAGCATATTACAAAAAAGATGTTGAGACTTTGGAAAAAGTTCAGAGAAGACCAATTAAGATGAACAAAGGTCTGGAGACTAAACCATATGAAGAAAGGCTGCAGGTTTTGGGTTTGGCTAGTCTAAAGGAAAGAAGAATTAGGGGTGACATGATAGCAGTATTCCAGTATTTGAGGGGCTGCCACAAAGAAGAGGGGGTCAAATTATTCTCCAAAGCATCAAAAGGCAGGACAAAAAACAATGGTTGGAAACTAATCAAGGAGAAGCAACCTGGGATTGAGGAAAAACTCTCCAACAGTGAGGACAATTAGCCAGTGGAATAGCTTGCCTTCAGAAATCATGGGTGCTCTATCACTGGAGGTTTTTAAGAAGAGACTGGGCAGTCGCTTGTCTGAAATGGTAGAAGTTCTCCTGCTTGAGCAGGGGGCTGGACTAGAAGATCTCCAAGGTCCCTTCCAGCTCTGTTCTATTCTAGGTAGTCATAAGGTTTCATCCTCCTGTGAGTGTTATTAGGGGTTCACCTCAGGGGTGGGTTCTAACTTACCTCACTGACGGTTCACTTCCTCCCGCACCATGTGGCTGCGCCTTGTGGCAAAAATTCCAACCCCCCCAAAAGCCAAAACCAAGATGGCAACGCATGCGCAGTGCCAGAAACTCAGCTTCTTTGCATGCGCAGAAAGAAAAAACCCCGGAAAAAAATTTGGGAGAAAAAAAAAAAAAAAAAGATGGTGACCTCCACAGACTGGCACCAACTGATCCAGTTACATGACATTCTGGTGACATCCCCAGCGGTTTGCTACCGGTTTGGGCGAACCGGTCTGAACCGAAGGAACCCACCTCTGGTTCACCTCCAGGACTTTGCTTGAGAGCAATTGCAAGTCTGGTGAACATTGGACTGGGCTTTGTGCCTTTGGTGGCTAGTCATTGTGGTTCAGTGATGTAGAATGTTGGGTCTGGCTGAGCTGAGTTGTGTCTTGGAAAGGAGGATAGTTCATCACTACATGGAGTGAATGACATCTGTGGTAGACTGGAAACTATAGTTGGTAGTGCTGGGCTCAGCTAGTTTTCCGGGCGGTCTTTCTTGAATTGTCCAGGTAGCAGATGACTGGTCTTGGGATTTGAAGGGTCAATTTCTCCTGGTCTCCTGCGGGGCTGTGAATAAGTCTTCCTGCCTTTCTACTATCCTTCCTTCCTTCCTTCTCTCTTTCCTGCTCTGCCTCTTTTCAGTTGCGAGCTTCCTTTTTCAGCTTCTTTCTTTGGTCGTAGATGAAGTTGGTGATCCTGTGTAGTTCAATGATCTTTAATGATATCAGTTGGATATGACAATCTGTAAATGGTGCCAGATGTCATTGGCTGATTGGTCATGAACACAGAAGTGAGAATTCTCTGGTTGGACCTAGAGAGATGTATTGCTGACTGGAAACTCTTTGTAGACTTTTTATGTGAAACAGAAAAAAATGAAGATGACTTATAGTTTTGATGATTAGACAGGAGAAATTATAGAAAGAAGAGAGTTATGTAACTATAGAGTAAGAGTTAAATTGATAATTGTACTGATAACTGAAATAAAGATTGGAAGTTACTTTTTTCTTTTCCCTTTTTCTGTTTTCTTGAGCTTTTACCTTTTCCTTGATATATTTCTTTTCTTTTTCTTACTTTATATATAGTTTGTATTAGTTTTACACACACACACACACACACACACACACACACACACACACACACACTGGAGTTATTTTCTTTATAAGAAAGATCTGGTTTGGCTTGTTGATGCTTTAGCAAATGACTGGCCCCAACAATGACTGTTATATATTCTGCTTAGAGAGCCAACCTTATGAATTATTTTTCCCGAATAAAAAGTAGCTGTTATTTCATTTAAAAAAAAGAAAGAAAGAAATCCCCCCCTCCCTGAAATCTGTTTTTGTTGCTATGTCTTTGTGGTTATGATTGAGTTCAAAATATTTATGAAGAGCAGAAACATGCGCTGCAATTTGTAATATTTTAAATTGCGCTCTGTTAAAAAAGTGGTGATCTTCTTTAAACATTTAAAGAAACATTACTGGCAACATACTTTTTATAAAAAGGAGGTAGAAGTAGAGAAACTGAGTCATATCAATTCAGTAAAGTAATACAATGTTATTATGATCATGCTTGGGGTTGGATAGGCCACTTAAGTGGTTTGCAACAACCCTGAAAAGTAGGAAAGTGATAATACTGAATTTCCTGTGTTTACTGTAGGTGTAAATACACCTACAGTAATGTAGCTATGGTCGATTGCATTAGCAATGCAGTTTGCTAATATTAATTCATATTAATATTAAGCTGTTAATAAACAGAATAACAGAGTTGGAAGGGATCTTGGAGGTCTTCTAGTTCACCCTCTCCTGAAGCAGGAAACCCTATATCAGTGATGGCGAACCTATGGCACGGGTGCCACAGGTGGCACGCGGAGCCATATCCGCTGGCACGCGAGCCGTTGCCCTAGCTCAGCTCCAATGTGCATGTGCGTGCCGGCCAGCTTGCACAGAGGCTCTGGGAGGCCGTTTTTGGCTTCCAGAGAGCCTCCCGGGGGGATGGGGGGAGGGCTTTTTTGTCCTCCCCAGGCTCCAGGGAAGTCTTTGGAGCCTGGGAAGGGCGAAAAATGGGCCTACTGGGATGTTGAGAAACTGGCTGTTTCCGGGGGGCCTCCTGGGGGCAGGGGAAGCCATTTTCGTCCTCCCCAGGTATTGAATTGTGGGTGTGGGCACTCGGGCATGTGCGATAGTGCGCGCACACGTGCTTTTGGCACCTGAGGAAAAAAAGGTTCACCATCACTTCCCTATATCATTTCAGACAAATGATTGTCCAGTCTCTTCTTAAAACCTCCATTGTTGGAGCACTCACAACTTCTGGAAACCAGCCATTCCACTTATTAGGTAACTGTCAGGAAATTTCTCCTTAGTTCTAAGGTTGGTTCTTTCCTTGATTTAGTTTCCATCCATTGCTTCTTGTTCTGCTTTTAGGTGTTTTGGAGAATAGGTTGACCCCTCTCCTTTATGGCAGTCTTTTAGATATTGCAACACTAGTATCATGTCACCCCTAGTCCTTCTTTAAGGAGTGGTAGGATTTGCTAAACAAGTTTCTCTTTCTCTCTCATATAAATTGCTCATTTTATAGCTTAGTTTTTGAAGCTAAGATAGTGACACACTAATTTTCTTGAGAATTGCAACTGAGAGGGTAGTTAGAGGAACTTAGAGGAAGGTATCTTATCTAATATCTAGAAAGAGCTGAGCAAGGGTGGCATGCAAACACCATTACAAAGTCAAGTAGCATTCATTAAATTTAGGTCCTGTGTTTTCCTCCAACGTGGCAGTTAAGCTAGCTAGCATTAATAGAAAATGGTGGTATGCAAAGTGTTTCATGGCTGAACTATTATGTGCTCAGAATGGCCACTTTCAGGTGTCCATGCCAAAACTGAAACATGTTTGAACAAAGTGGGGTGAATAGGAAGAAAGGAAAAGCAACAGCAGAAAAGGGGAACCAGGGAAAGGAAAGTGCTGTGAAGATAGAGGAGAAGTTGCCACACAGTTGGGCAGGGTCAAGATAAAAAAAAGCGAGATTTACACAAATCTCTGTAAGGTATCCTGAAGTCTTGGTGTTAATGCAAAACTGGAACCTGCCAGAGTAATATTCAGCCCTCATTCATAGTGAGTTCATTAAAGTAGAAACTTTCGGAATGATTTTAATGTTTATTTCTTAGTGTTTTTCTCTTGTAGAATTCCTTTTATTTCTTGATTATCTATGCTTAATTGTCTATTACTTTCCCCAGAATTTCTCACATTAGGGCAGGTAGACCACTATCCTTAAATTTAACCTGGCCAGCTCCTCCAGTTTTCCCAGTGTCGCCTTTTCCCCACCTCTGCATAACCATTGTCACTCTTGAATTCAGTCACAATATATCCAACTGACCAGGGGTGGGCTCTAACTTACCTCGCTGGTGGTTCGCTTCCTCCCGTGTCACGTGGCCACGCGCGTGCATGCGCAGTAGCAAAAAAAATCCCAATTTTTTTTTAAAAAGAAGAAGCCGAAAACAAGATGGTGATGCATGCGCAGTGCTGGAAACTCGACTTCTGCGTATGCGCAGAAAAAATTGGGGAAAGCTATTTGATAGCTTCTATGATGAGGTGCCCAAGAGTGCTGTCAGGTTGGTGTTTTCAGTTATGTAACTCCTTGTTTTCCAGTCATCTGATGCCTTTAGGTGTGGAAATTCACCTGACAATGGTTTCAGTCTCTGAAAGTTTCAATCTTTGAACTTTTGAACTTGAGAACAACCAGACTGACATTCTGAGCAATTAGCAGGAAATGATATTTAATTCTGTGCCATAAAAAGCTCAGCAGCTGATCTGGTAACCATAATGTCTGTTTAAAGGTCCAGTTTAGTGCACATTGTGTGTACATGTGAAGATCGTATATAGGATCCAAAGGTCCTTATGGAGCGTGAATGGTGGGTATTGCCCTGATCGTTCCATGTGAATTTTCAGGTTGCTTCGGTGCATGTCACCTGGCTCTTATCTTTCAAGGAAATAAAGGAAGAAGAGATATGAGGCACTGTTGGAAGCATCTAGTCAAGCTGAAACCGAAAGATGATCTGCATCTTGTGACTGCATTAAATACTTTTTCTTTATACTCCACCCTAGGTCTTACTTTGGTTTGCTTGTTTGTATGTAGAGTGATGATCAAGTCCACATACTGTATTTTTCGGAATATAAGACGCACCTTTTTATCCTCAAAAAGAGGGTGAAAACTTGGGTGCATCTTATACACCGAATGTAGCCCCACCTAGCCACCCCCACCCTTTGGCCTCTGCCTCCCAGTAATTTACCTCCTTGCAGCAAACAAAACAGAGCCTGTTAAGCCAAGAAACTGATTATCAGCTTACCGGCTGATTGAAGCTGCAGCCACGTGGTAGAACTGAATGCTGCAAGGAGGCAAATTGCTGGGAGGCAGAGGCAGAATTTTATTTTCTTGTGCTAATCAGAC
>JANHGD010185810.1:0-11244 GCA_027560375.1 Imantodes cenchoa
CTGTCCCTCTGTCTCTCTCTCTCTCTCTCTCTCTCTCATGATAGAGAACATGGCACCTATGTTTACTATGATGCCAACACTTTTTTTTAATGGTTTCTCTGATACTGAAACATTTAAAGTATCCACTATTAGGTAGAAGCAGTTCATTATTATAACAATATCTCTTCATGGAATATAAGACCAACTTTCTGTATGAGAGGATATATTACTTAATGTCAAAATGCCAAAATGTATCTCATGAATACAGGTAATCTTTGAGGCATGTCTTTAATAACAGTTTATATTTACAACAGACCTTCCCTCCTCAAAGCTACATATGACCCTGTTTCAAAGTTACATCTGCAGCACCTCTACATGCTGCATTCACCCTTATGACTAATGGAGGACTTGCAGTATGCCCATCCACCTATTTCCTCCCCATTTGGCTCTGCCAGGTCCCCAGAGGTATTGGGCCTGCTTTGCCAGCCCACATGGTCACCCCCTCCCACAATCACTCACTTACCTTCCAAAAATCTCCAGAACTCAGGAGGTGGAAAAGGGGTTGGAGAACAGGCCGTTCTCCAGCGAGGGAGGAGCCATCATTCAGGATGGGTTGTCTGTCCTGTCCAATGAGGGACCGAGTCTGCAGTTTTTTGTATCTGGGCAGTTACTGATCTAGCCCAGAATTGACTCGGTCTGCCATTGGACTAGACGTGGCAATTCTCCTTCCTGTTTGCTCGTTAGGCTAGCTTTTCTCTTTCTACCATTTTGGCTTGATCCTGGACTGTATGCGGTTTTTCCACCTTCTGGCATGTTACTGACTGGACTGTTTGACTAAAGTACTGTTTGAACCCTTCAAATTCATAGACGTCAGCCGCTTGAGCTCGCACGCGTGGCCTGCCTTTGGGCAGCCTGCAGCCGACACTTGCTCGCGCCTCTGCCCTGCCTGCATAGACCGGCGAAGTTGTCAATTGCCTGCCCATGCTAGCCTCGAAGATGGCTAACCCATGCTCACCTCGCGTCGGGCAGCTCATCGCTTCTTGGCTCACTAGCACGGGCCGCTCCCTTGCCTCAATTGTGAAGGACACTGGAGCTCGCGCACGTGCCCAAATCGCATTTGGGTCGCAGCCATCGCTTACTCGCGCCTTCCTTTTTCCTCTGGCCGTTCACCGCCTGTCAGCCTTAAAATCTGCAATGAACGTGCGTGCGGCCTTGTAACTGCTGCCGCTGCCTCTTCCCGCCAAAAAAGGGGGCCTACTGTAATTAGCGGCGCTTGACTTGGTCGCACTCGCTTCCGAATCCACATCAGTCAGGCAGCAGGCTCTTCTTAAGCGGCGCATTTTGGTCATGCTGGGCACACGCTGGAACTCCTGTTTGCGTGTTTGCCTATTTCCTTCGGCGTGCATTGCCAGAGCCTGCGCTAGAACTCATTCGCGCGGGCTCCCGGTAACAGGCCCAGGAGTGCTTTCAGCTAGTGACTCCGGCCTTCTCCCGACCCGCTAATAACATTAAAGTGACATGATGTTGGATCAGATGCATAAGGCTTCTAAGAAACAACACAAGTCTAGCAAGCCTATGACAGGGGAGGATGCCCTGGGAGCAGGGGAAGGTCCATCCTCCTCTAACAAACATACCTCTAGCAAGGCCCTTCAGCAGGTTGAACAATGGAGAGACAAGGTTCTCTCCCAGCTGCACTCCAGAGCAGCAGGGGCTTCCCAGCAACCAGCTCCATTGTCTCCTCCTGACGCACCTCCTGGTCCTGTCATGTCCTTGGATGACCCAGCGTTATTTCGGACCTCTGTTGACCCTTGGTGTGCCCCTGATCTCAATCCTCCTCAGGTTTAGGATCAGGCTTTGCCGGCTGGCCCAGCCCTGAGTTCCACCTCCAGGGCTCCCACAGTTTCCGAACCCCTCCCATCGGGCCCCACCCCAGCAGGGCCGGAGCATCCTAGTTCTTCAGGGAACCAGCTCCAGATGGACCACGCTACGTTCCAGGCACTCCTGGCGGCAGAGGTCTAACAAGGCATTTCTGCCTGCAGGCCTTACATGAACCAGGCGCCACCTGAAAACTCCTCAGTGGCTCCATCTAGGCCATGTGGGCCTGAGGAGAGCGAGGACCAAAGTTCTCTCCTCACCCAAAACGAAGATGGCATCCTATCTGAGGAGGGTGAGGAGGCCGCTGATCAACAACAGACCGTGGGCTTGTTCCCTCCCGCACTATTTAAGTTACTATTGCATAAGGCACGCGCCTTGGCAGGTCTGCCTCCCATGCCGGCGGCTCTGGCTACCTCTTCCTCCACTCAACTGGACCCTATTTTTTCACAGTTTGTTCCAGAGATAGATTTTGTCCCCGCTCCTCCACTTTTTCTGGACAATGTCACCTCACAATGGAAAATCCCGGCCTCAGGGCCTCAGCCTGGGGTCCTGGATAAGAAACATCTCAGTGTAGCCCCAGAGCTTGCCAACCTCCTGGATGTACCATCGGTAGACCCCCCTGTGTTGGCCTTATACTCCAATGCTACCATGCCGGGCGCATCTGACGAACTGCTCTGACCAGAGGAGAAGCTGGCGGAGCAGACCCTAATGAAGGCCCACCAGGCCTCCGCCTGGGCCATCAAGGCCGCCTCTTCTGCTTCCTTTTTCTCCCGCTCCGCTCTCCTGTGGCTTCGGTCCGTATAAGAGCAGGTTCCAGATGAGGACCTCCGCATACATCAAGACCTCAACAGGGCCTTCGCCTGTGCCCAGTACGCTGTGGATGCTTCCCTTCACGCCTCTCGTTTTGTGGCCAAGACCATGGGGGCCTCCATTGCAGTTTGTAGGTTACATTGGCTAAAGCAGTGGCAGGCAGACTCTTGCCATAAATGGCACTTGGCTGCCGCTCCATACTAAGGTCCATCACTCTTTGGCTCTTTGCTGGATCCCATATACCAGATCCTCCCCCTACCCATGCCGGCCCTTTCGGCCGGCTGACCAGGGCTTTGCCCCCTCTCGAGCTCCAGGTCAGTTCAACCAATTGACTTCTGAAAGGGAAAGAGCAAACATTGGAGCTGTCTGGAGTGCAGGCGTGCCCATGGGGTGATCTGCTGGGGGAGCTGGGAGAGGGAGAGCCCCCAAGAAGCCCTTCAGGGGAGGATATAACTGCCCCTTCCTCAGATCCCGTTAAACCCCCTGCAGCTCCCCCTATAGGTGGTCGCCTAGCTTATTTTGTCCATGCCTGGGAGCAATCCACCAATGACCAATGGGTGATAGAAACTGTGTCATCTGGCGTCAGATTGGAATTTCTTTCCCTTCCCCCGAGGTTTTTCCTTCCCTGCCCCCCTTCCAGGGTTCCTTCCAAAGGAGCCCTGATGGAGGAAGCAGTTCGGCATCTGCTGGAAATCCGGGCTATCCAGCTGGTTCCTCCAGACTAGCAGGGTCCTTTTTGTTGTTCCCAAAGCCTCGGGGAGATGGAGGGCGATTCTTGATCTGAAGCGCTTGAACCGCTACATAAAATACAGGCAGTTCAAGATGCATTCCCTTCATACCATCCTAGGGAACGTTAGACCGGGAGACTTCCTGGCATCCCTGGACCTCACTGAAGCCTACCTGCATATTCCCATCTATAAACCACATTGGCAGTACCTTAGATTCTGCTATGCAGGTAGGCACTTTCAATACAGGGCCCTCCCCTTTGGCCTGTCGTCAGCGCCTAGGGTCTTCATTAAAGTGTTGGCGGCCCTAGCGGGCCACCTTCGAGTGTTCCCCATCAGGCTCCAATGCTACCTGGACGATATCCTCGTCCAGGCGACCTCAGAGTCCCTAGCCAGGTCCCACCTTACCATTGTTATGGACACTTTGGAGAACCACGTTTTTTCAATAAGTCGTGCCAAGAGCCATCTGACCCCTTCCACTTCCATCCTCCACTTAGGAGCTATTGTGAATTCTCTGGAGTGCAGGGTGTCCCTCTCCCCTGAGAGGCAGGATAGTATTAGATCCCTTATCCAACAGATTCAACAGGACCCTAGGGTCCCCATCACCACCTTATCTTCCTTATCTTCCCTTCTGGCTAAGCTAATCTCCTGTATTTCCATCACCCCGTGGGCATGCCTGCACTCCAGACAGCTCCAATGGTTGCTCCTTCCCTTTCAGAAGTCAGGCCACTCAACATCATCCAGCAAAATCCCAGTACCTGCGGATGTCCGTCGATCCTTCCTTCGGTGGCTCTCGCCAGCGCTATCCAATGGGTGCCTTTTCCAGGAACCCCACAGAGTGGTTGTCACCACGGATGCCAGCCTGCAGGGCTGTGGAGCCCATTCGGAGGGTCACATGGCCCGGGGATTCTGGACACGCCAGGAAGCTACGGCATCCATCAACTGGCTAGAACTGAGGGTGGTCACCCTGGCGCTCAAGGCATTTGCCACTCATCTGACGGGCAAACGGGTACTCGTCCTAACAGACAACACAACTTGCAAAGCGCACGTCAACAGACAGGGTGGCACCAGATGCTGGGCCCTCATGCAAGAGGCTTTCCGGTAAGGTCGATGGGCGGAGCAACATCTGCTGTCACTGACAGCGGAACACATCTCAGGTTCGGACAATACACAAGCCAACTGGCTGAGTGGACTCATCGGAGTGGCGCCTCCATCCGTCACTATTCCGGGACATCTCGAACAGTTTTGGCCACCCAGTGGTGGACTTCTTTGTGACCCCTTCCAATGCCCAGCTCCCTCGGTTCTTCTCTCGGTACCCGTCTCCGGGGCGGAGGGAGTGGACACTCCCTCGCTGGAGAAAGGGCGTTGTTCCTACTTGATATGCCTCTTCTCAGCAGTAGGAGCCATCATTCAGCCCCGCCCTAAGTCTTTTACCTGTTTTATTATCATCAGTTTTTTATATCTGGACATTATTTGGGTTTTGCCTCAGGAAGGAGGATGCTGGACTTCATTATCCTTTTTTGTTGCCACGCAGAGTCTGCCTTTCATCTCTCGTCAATTCTGGGCTAGATCAGTAACTGCCCAGATACAAAAAACTGCAGACTCGGTCCCTCATTGGACAGGACAGAGACAACCCATCCTGAATGATGGCTCCTCCTGCTGAGAAGAGGCGTATCAGGTAGGAACAATGCCCTCTCTATTACTGGGCTCCATGGCCCTTGGATCTCACAAGCAGTGCCTTTTTGAGAACTGCACGCCTCTTGGACTGAGCCAGCCATTCAGCCTAGCAACAAAGCAGTTTCTGCTTGTCTCCCTCCCACCCGGGAGATGGCAAATAGCTTTCTGTCAGTTTGAAATTTGAGCTTGGCTTACTGCTGGGGAGGGTAAAGGATTGACTTGGTAAGTGAGTGATTGTAGGAGGGGAGGAGACTCAGAAGCTGTGGGGACCCCAAGGAGT
Source organism: Imantodes cenchoa (assembly GCA_027560375.1). Classification (NCBI taxonomy): domain Eukaryota; kingdom Metazoa; phylum Chordata; class Lepidosauria; order Squamata; family Dipsadidae; genus Imantodes; species Imantodes cenchoa. The sequence continues at coordinate 5,347 of JANHGD010185810.1, forward strand.
GGGAAGTGGAGAATGGGGAAACTCAGGAGGTGAGGGGATGCCTGGAAGGCTGCATTAGGCCCTCTAGGATCACCCCTAAGACACTCCACGCACACATAATGATCCACGCATTCATTTAACAAATAGGGATGAGGTAATTAATGAGAGCTCATTTAAAGTTTATCTCAGAGGGTAGGATCTGTTACTCTCATAACTCAAGCATTACCTGTACTGAAAATACAGGTTGTTTCATTTATTTGTAACATTTTTGTCTGATTGCTACAATTAGCAAAATGGGAGATGGCAAAGTTGCTTCAAAATGGGTTACTTTACTATAAGATTGATTGATATGCCTCAAGAAAAAAAGAAGCATATTGAGTAGTCTTCATATTCAGTAGTATTATTTGCATTTGTGGGACTTTTTTTTTCTTACTGTTACAGTTGATAAGTTAGTCTTCAAAAACTCAGCCCCGAGAGATATTTTTTGGAGATATTTTATAAAGTTTAAATTCTGAACAAGGCTTGTGTTCATAAAGTTTCATTAAAACTTCCTAGCTGTTATTCTAGGCTGATTTATTGACTGCAAGCTCTTTACCCTAAAGGAATATCTGAAGCTAAATTGTAATGTTTTGAAATAATATCTGTGCATACTTATTTTCATCACTGACATATCAGAGTCTAGATTTTATTAAATGTGTTGTTATAAATATCTGCATGAAACTTATCTGTTTGTGTCAGATTAATACTATATAATATCAATATTAACATCTTCTTTGATTAAAATATTTAAGCCAGCTATACAGTATATTCACAAAGGTCCTACCATCAAGCCCATGCATAACTATGTTGTTAATTAGCACATCGTAGGATTCTTTCAGTTCTTCCCAACAATTATTTTACTATGTATTTCTTTGTTCCTCAGTCAGATGAAAACTAAGCTGTCACAAATTCCTGTACTTTCACAACCAAGCGTTACTGAGATAGGCAAGCAATGCTATTCTTATATGTTTAAGAGGAGCAATGGGCAGATTTCTTGGTTTCATGTGGAGTTCACTGTCCAAAGAAGAAAACAACCATCAGACAGTTTTCATAAAATGTGGTAGGACAGATTTGGGAGATTTCAGGTATTCTGCTAAGATTAAGGGTTCCTGACTTTTCCAGTGCAGATGATCTTGCTGTTGCTCCAACAGAAAAGGCAGATCAGGCATATGACCACTGTTACGTATTTGGCCCTAGGTGATCTGGTCCATAGTGGCTATGAACTCCTGAGCTACCTCTAACATCACACCCAGGAAAGCAAGTTAAGGTCTCCTAAAACCATACCACCAACTCTATCACTAGCCTGTGTAAGGAGCTGAGGAAAGGACATTGCCACCCAGCAGAGCAACTGGTACAGTCCCAACTGAATCCTAGAGTCCAGTTTAACAGACATGGTGTGGGCACATTTCTAAAAGGAGAACACACCCTTCTGGTCCTAGCCAGATGTTGGTAATACATGTCAAAGATCTCATCCATAATTAAATCACAAATGAGGACAGCCTTATTACAGGCCACCCTAGCATTCAGCAACAGTATCTGAAAACCCAGGATCTTGAAAGTCCACTGACCAAGACCTGGCAATGAGGTGAGGTGAGGATTGGAACATGTCACCAGAACTGTCCTTTAGAGTGGTCCCTGACAGTGCCCCTCCTATGTCACATGTCATGTTCTCAGTTCTCTGTTCTCGGCGGCAGGAGAAGGAAGAAAGTGCTCTGGGACTGGGAGGGAGGGTGGCTCAGCCCAGCAGCGGTGCATCCCTTGTCATGTGCTGTCCTGGAGCGCCATTGCCACCACTGCCACTCCTCTCGCCTTCCTGGCTTCGGCTCCAGGACCAGCAAAGAAGTGCAGGGGCTGAGGCATTAGTGAGAGAGCTGCGAGGAGTTCAGGGCAGGCAGCGGTTCATCTTCATGAAGAATGGAATGGCATGTCTGGAGCAGTTCCCTTGCACCTGGGGGCAGCAGGGACAAGCCGCAGGCTCAGCTGCAGGGGAGCTGCTCCAGACGAGCCATGCCCTCCCCTCACCCTGCCCGAACATACAGCCGCCGCACCCGGATCTTGCCTGCCCTGGTCCCTCGCACCTGGGGCCAGCAGGGACAAGCCACGGGCTCACAGCAGGGGAGCAGTTCCAGACAAGCCCATGTCTCCCGAAGCCACCACCATTGGAGCCACAACAGGTGAGAGGCGGATGTGGTAGCTGTATGTTCAGGCAGGGCGAGAGGGGGAATGGCTGATCTGGAGCAGCTCCCTCGCACCCGGCCCACAGCAATCAAAAAATAACTTCTGCATATGCGCAGAAGCAAAAATTAGCCAAAAAAGCAAAAAAAATCCAAGATGGCAGCACCCACAGAGACACTGACAGAACCAGCTCCGTGATGTCATTGCCGAATTACTAACGGTTCTAAAGAACTGGTTAGAACCGGTAGAAACCCACCTCTGCTACATATTTTTTAAAATGTCTGTTTTTAACGTCCTTTGCTTTCTTAAATTCTTTTTGAGTTTTCACTTTCTTAACACCAGAGTTAGTGTCCCAGTCAATATCCTGGGACTTATTCTGCTGTCTTCCACTGTTTTTTCACTGGAACAAATGTCCTCGGCTCCTTTTCCCATTAGCTATTCATACCATGGACTCCTATTGCATGTTTATTAAACTTCAGTTTTTGAAGTCTAAGGTACTGTTTAACTATGATAAATTCTGATTTTCTTTAAAACCATGAATATCAGCATTATATAACCACTTTCTTCTAATGTTCATATGATTTCTCGTTCCTCAATCAAGATTATTTTATCTGTTCCTTCAGTCTTCGAAGGAGAACTGATTAGCAAGGGAAATAAGGATTGTCCTGGAATGACTATACTTGGCAGAATTTGTTTTCCAACAGATGTCAGGGTAATTAAAATGACCCTTTACTACAGCTTCATGCCTCATTAAAAGTTATGTATTTTGGTTTTTGAAAGTGTTCACATCATCTTGGATGGACAGGCACCAGCAACAATATTGCTTTTATTCGTTCAACCACTTATTTTAGTGCAGGGTTCCCCAACCTTTTGGACCTCAGGGACCACCAAAGTCATAATTTTAAATCCCGCGGACCACCTTTCCTTTCATTTCCTTTCCTTTCTTCTTCCTGGACTGGATTAGTTGATCTCAGACATATCTGGCCCAAGGGCCAAGATTTCTCCACGGACCACCAAAATTTTCCCATGGACCACAGGTTAGTGACCTGTGTTTTAGTGTATTTGTTTTTCTCTAAATCAGGGGCAGCCAACCCCCGGGCTGCAGCTCATCTCTGGGCTTTGAGCTTTTCGGAACTGGGCTGCGGAAGTGGCGGGTGAGCATGCATGTCTATCCACACTTACACGAACAGCAGGCAAGTATGTGCATGCGTGCTCCATTTGCGCAAATGGAGCTGCACACACACCATGTATGCTTGCCCACCCTCACATGGAACCATCACCTCTCTCCCCCACTTGTTGGTATGTATTAAATCATTTCTGCCTTTTTGTAGTAAAAACTGGAGCTATTTTTTATTAATTATTTGACCATTAGCATATAAACTGTGAAGACAATGATGTATTAAAATGATTTATGAGCCAATATTCTTTATATACAGTACTTACCTAAGAGATTTCATTTCCCCCCCCGTCCCATCTATAGGTCAGTCTATAGATCTCCTAATCAAACTCGTCAAATTTTTGAAGTACAACACATCTTATGCTACTAAAATATCCTCAGATAACTCAGACCATAGTTCCAGAACTATATGCTCCCATTTACCTAGCCAGAACAGGACTCAAAGTATTATTTGTTATCTTTACAGTTTCCTTCCAGAGAAGGATGGATTGGAATGCCACCTATGCCCTACAATGTATGCTTTCTTCCAATATTTTCAAAATCTGTGAGTGTAGTACTATCATTTGTCTTCATGAAGGAATAGTAAAAAATAATCATGGTCAACGGAATTGATAAGATTTGGAAGTTGTTCTGTAACAGCCCTAATTCTTGCTCCAACAAACAGTATATTTCACAAGGCAATGCGTTGGCCTTGTGAAAAATACCATAATTTTTTATTGTGTATTATAGTCCTATATTTTCTATTCTTTATGGGTCCACTGTCATGTCACCAGGCTTGCAGTTCTTTTCCCCCCCTGAATATTAGAAACATGTTACATGTTAAAAAGCTATTTCTATGTTCCAAGATGCAGACTCTGATTATTACCCCATCCATTGAGTTTGTGTTTGTGTTTCTATTTTCTTTTTGGCATGTTTCCCTAGCAGAGCCTACTTTCTTTGAATTGATAAATTATTGTTCTTTATCATCAGCTAATGTGTAGCCATTCACTCCATTAATCCTTTCTTTTTCGATGTGGAAGACAAACATACCAGAAGTGCTTCAGATTGCAGTTAAAGACTACTGAACATTTGTCATCATTTTGCTTTCTTAGTAGAAAGTAGTAGAAAGGCTTTTATTTGTTCTTGTTTCTTCTCAGGTTTTGGGGTTCTTAAATTGGCCAATCATGACAAGATGGGAAAATCAGTTTCATGCAGGGGTGGGTTCCAACTTACCTCGCTGCTGGTTTGCTCTCTTCTGTGCTGCGTGGGCGTACTGCATGGGCACGCACGCACTTTGCATGCACGCACATGCGCAGTAACAAAAAATCCGGAAAAAGAAATTAAAAAACCAAAGCTGAATAAAAGATGGCGACTGCATGCACAGTGCCGGAACTCGGCTTCTGCGCATGTTCAGAAAGAAAAAAAAATTTTTTTTTAATTAAAAAGATGGCGGCTCCCATGGACCGTCACCGACCAATCCGGTTCAGTGAAGTAATCGTGACGTCACCAGCGAGTCGCTACCGATTCGGTTACATGCTATATTGTCTTAAACATTGAATTACCCTGACAAATTCTTGTTGGCTTCTCCTGCTTATTTGCTCCATGAAATTTGGCTGCCTCATATACCTCTTCTAGTAGCTGCTTACTCAGCAAGAAGCAATCACTCTTCACCCACACAAAGCACTCAGCCGGGTTTGGGGCTATGACATTTTCACTCCCACAGCTGAACAAACATGCAGAACACACAGCTTATGTGGTTACTTTCCCCCTTCTGTTATCTCTCTCTGTTAACTCACTCAGCAAGCTCTATATAGTGCAATTGGGGGCGGGGGAGATAGAATTTCAGATTTTAAAATATATTTCATGACATCTCTTTAGTTTATGTCTTTTTGTTTAATATAGTCATTGTTAAAGATTTTCCTGAATAGTAAACTCATTTCACATAAAATGGCAAACTCAGTCTACATGGGAGCAAAAATCTTCCATGCAGATATGCATTTTTAAATAAAACTTTTTATTGTATTTTAAAATAACAGAAAAAAATGCAGGGAACAAAACACAAATATATACATTATCAAAAAATACATAACAAGCAAGTGACAAAAATACATAATAAAAAGCAAGTGAAGAAAAATACAACAGAAAAAATAAAATATAGAGTAAAATATGTTGTTACAACAGTAAACAACTACAATTTTATATATAATTATCTAATGCAAACATTACATCAATACAGTATATATTTGTGTGTGGGGGGGGTATTTCTAATATACAACTAATATACCAATTTTTAACCTACTACTGGTATGAATTCAAAGATTAAGTCTATGGGCAATCTGCTTGCTAGTGGCAAGTATAATCAGATTTTCAGTTCATTGAGTAAATGGGAATATTTATTTGTTTGTTTGTTTCCCACCTTTATTATTATTTTACAAATAACTCAAGGCTGGGAATATATACAACACACCTTCCTCCTATTTTCACCACCACAACAATCTTGTAAGGTGAATTGGGCTGAGAGTGAGTGACTGGTCCAGTGTCACTCAACT
>JANHGD010190282.1:0-11200 GCA_027560375.1 Imantodes cenchoa
TGTACTTAAGAAACTTTAACTAGAGAAATGCCAAACTAGGCTAGCATAATGAATCAGTCCAAGACAGTTGGCAAAACGTATCAGGAACTTTGTGACAAATAAAGAATTCTGTTCTGTTCTGTTCTATTCTATATATCTGAGAGCAATTCTGAAAAAGCATGAAAAAACTGCTCCTAATATTTTAACACATTCAAACCTGTATCTTGAAGTAGATTTCATGAATCCAAACAGTAAGCTCTGAGTGAAATGACTTCTGAAAGTATGTTATTGTGAGATCTACTAAAGTTTATGTTCCAAATAAGGAAAATAGAAAAGGCTTTTTTTTCCCACTTTACATGCCTCATCTTAGACACCATTCCAGAGCTTCCTGACAGGCCACCAACTTTTATTTTACTTTGAACAACTAACACTATTATCAATTTCTTATATGCCTTATGCATAGTTTCTTGCCATAGTTGCCAAAATGCACTCATCAAATTGGCTTGGGCTTATCAGTAGGTGGGCTTATCTACATGCCCTGTATGTGTGCATGTGTATATTGTATGCATCCACATGCCCTGTGGGTGCGCGTGCATATTGTATGCATGTGTTGTTATATTAATATATTATATACAATATAGATTATCAAATTCAAAATAAAGAATAAAAAGAAAGGATAAGATAAACCAATATCTGTAAAATGTTCTAATATTTTCTTTCTGCTTCCAAGTGAACCATCTTGCACACCTCTGCAATTTGTACACAGTTGAGACCACTATTCTAGTTATCTTTATGCCAATATTGTTACCTGGAAAATTCAACTTCCTGAAACTCCAGCTGAAATCTGAGGTTGAAGTTAAGAGAAGATGGAAAGTTTCATTCATTTCCAGCAATTTTTCCCTATTTTCAAAAGGAGAAAACTTAGTTAGCCAAATGGGAGGGGAGTTGGGGAGGGGGAAATGACTTGTTGCATAAGGTACCAAAACCTTTGTGTATTTTGCTTAAGGATGAAACAAATTATTATGTGGAGCTGTCAGTTTTGACTGCTTAAACTATATATTTGAAGCAGACATTTTTCTTTTTATAAAAACACATTTATATATATTTTTCTTTAATCAACATAGGTGTCAGGGTTTCAAATATCATCTAAGTTTAAATCAGTCTGAGGCAAAAGCTTCCTCAAAGTTCCAATTTATTCTTAGAGCCATGTTGGTACATCTGGGGAAACCTGAATCTGAATTTCCCAGGGTTTCTCCTTCCAGTTTAAAGTTCATTACCCATCTCACATCCACACATGGACCACTAATCTTCTACCAACAGATCTGTACACTCCCATCCTCTTCCAGGCAGGTGCTGGACAAATGATGACTTTGAAAATCCAAAAGGAATTTATTATGGCTATCTCTATTTCCTCATGCAACTGCCCCTCCCAACTTCCCACAGCCAGAAACATTCCAAAAGAATCTAGCATAATGTGGCAGGCCAAAATCCCCAAGTAAATCTGGCTTCGGCCTGACAGGCAGCCTCCCCCTCAAGAGAAAAGTGTGCCATGCAAAGAGAGAGAGGAAATACATCGCATGTGGTTAGGTTTTGTATTCTCAACCACCCCTCCCCCTCCCCCCCAGGGGGACCCTTTGGTTTGTCTGGGTATTTATCATGGAATTGTGTGACCAATCTGGCAGCTTGCACTTTCCAAGCCTTTACTTGATGACAGTCCAGATCACCGTGTTCCCCTTGCTCTCTGGTAAGCCTACTATGAAGTCCATGGCTATCTCTTCCCAGGGTTTACTGGTATCGGCCACTTGCTGCAAGAGTCCTGGTGGTTTCCCCGGCTGGTGTTTTTGGGTGGCACAAGTGGCACAGCTTTTCATGTAGTACTCTATTTCAGACTTCATCTTAGGCCACCAGAACAGCCTTCGCATTAGGTGAAGTGTCTATAGAAACCCAAAGTTGGATTTCTAAACCAGCTTGGAATCCTGACTTTGTTGCAGCACTTCCAATCTGAGGCTGGCAGGCACGTATAACTTTGATCCATTCCACACTAATCCCTCTCTAACCGTCAGGATCTCCTTGTGGTCATTAAGCCAGGGGACATTGGGTAGAGCTGCTTTTAGTGTTTCAGTCCATTCCTCCTGGCCCCGAACAGCTGGCCGTCGGGTTTGTGCCCTGGTGAGGACTGGGGCAACTAGTTCTGCTTCAGCCGGGGGAGAGCCTGCTACTTCCTTTAAGGAAGAGGGGATGACAGAGTGGAACTCCTCTTCCCTCTGGCTGTCATATTGTGGTTTTCTGGATAAGGCATCAGCTAGTAGGTTCTTTCCAGCTGGGATGTGCTTCAGTTCGAATTTGAATCACCTTAAATATTGTGCCCATCGTACTTGCTTGGGCGAAAGTTTCCTGGGGGCCTTCAGGACCTCAAGGTTTTTATGGCCAGTCCATACCTTGAAAGGTACCTTGCCCCCTTCAAGGAACTGTCTCCAAGTAAGCAATGCCCAATGAACAGCATAGGCTTCCTTCTCCCAGATGGCTCATCTCCTCTTCGTGGCACTCAGTTTTTTTGCCACGTGTGCACATGGCAGGAGTTGGCCCTTCTCGTCTTTCTTCAGCAGCACTGCTGCCATGGCCACGTTGCTGGTGTCCAACTGGATTATGAACTGCTCCTCCAGGTCGGGGTGCTGTAAAATTGGCTCCTGGGCGAAGAGTCGCTTTAACTTTTCGAAATTTTTGGCACTCCATCCACCCAATCAGCTAGCTCTGTCAGTGGCAGCTCCACTTCAGTGAACGATGGGATGAATTGCCGATAAAAGTTCGCGAAGCCCAAGAAGCTTTGAAGTTGTTTGCATGTGCATGGGGGTTGCCAATCGAGCATGGCTTTCACTTTCTCCATCTCAATTCCTTCCTTGGAGATATGGTACTCTAAGTAGTCTAGTAAAGTCTTGTGGAATTCTCACTTGGAGAACTTGGCATATAGCTTGGGCGCCAGAAGTTTTTCCAAGACTTGTTGCACCAGCTTCACATGTTCCCTCAATGTCTTGCTGAATATGAGAATGTCATCTAAATAAACAAACAACCCCTTGAACAGATGATGGTGGAGCACCTCATTGATGTATTGCATGAAGACCGTGGGGGCCCCTTGCAGTCCAAAAGGCATAACCCTGAACTGGAAGCTTCCCAAAGGGCAGTTGAAAGCACTTCCATTCATCCCGCCCTCCCGAATCCATATGCAATAGTAGGCTTCCCTCAAATCTAGCTTGGTGAATATTTTGCCTTTGGCCAAGTGGTTCAGCAAGTCCTTCATGAGGGGGAGGGGGTAGGTATTTTGCACGCATACCCCATTTATCCCACGGAAGTCAACACACAATCTGACCCCCCTCTTTCTTCTCTTTGAAGACCACAGGGGCTGCATCCCTCAACTTAGCCGGCTGGATGAAACCTCACTCCAAGTTAGTGTTGATGTACCTCCTCAACTACCCCAGTTCCTTCGGGGTCATGGAATACATCTTGGAGTTTGGGAGTGTGACCCTCCAGCTCGAATTCTATAGTGCAGTCGGTGGGTTGGTGAGGGGGGAGGTAGTTGCAGTCATCCTCGCTGAACACTTTCTCAAGGTCTTGGTATTCTGGAGGCACCCATTGAGAACCTGGGGGAGTCTCCGTCAGGGAGGCAGCCACCTGGGGACGGTCTGGGCCTAGGGGCATTGACTCTCCCCGGGGGATCTTCCCCTCAGAGGAAGATAGCATTAGCATGGGGCTAATGTGAAGAGACAGCTTCTAGTTCCCATCCTCCCACCTTATAGTGGGGGTCCACTAGCCATGCTAGCCCCAGGATGACTGCTTCTGACATTTTGGGGGCAACTCTGAAGCGAATTTGTTCGCAGTGCCGGCCCATCTGCAGATCCACCAATTCAGTGAGGAGCGTGGCAGGGGCCCCAATCAACGATCTGTCTACCTGTTGGAAACAGATGAGGTTTCTGAGGGGCCGGGTACAAATCCCCAGCTTCTCCACTACTATCTTGCTGATTAGACACCTAGAACAGCCTGTGTCTATCATAGCATCCACTTCTCCCTTCTTCCTCATCTCTGGCACCATAATTTTGGCTTTTATTAGGAAAGGGCGGACTGCTTCACTCACCATCAGGTCATCTTTGCCGCTGCCTCCCTCGTCCCATCTCGGAGCCGATCCCTCCGTCGGTGACACCTCAGCATCCTCGGGGGGGGGGGAGGAGATTTGGACAGTTGCAGGGCCAAAATCTCTGCTTCCGGTGGCTTCGCTGGCCTTTGGGGCCCTGGAGGTGGCCGAGACCTCGGCAGCGCAGTCGGGGCTGGTGCCAGCTGCAGTTGTGGGCCTCTGCCGGGGAGAAGGGCCCCGGTGGTTGCAGCAGGGACAGTGTGACTGGGTATGGTATCCAGTGGGGTGGTTGTGGTGCCCCAAGCCAGGGACCCATTTGGGGCTGTTGGGGGGTCCCTGGCATTCACCAGCATTACACTCATCCCACTCTGGGGAAGAAAGCCCACCCAGGTGGGGGTTGCCATGATGATGCGAGGCCGAGGCTTGGTGGTGGGGTTGGAACTGACCATCCCCCCATCCCCTGTTGCCAATTCAGAGGTCTCTCATCTTCAGGGCACCCAGCATACATGGCCTCTGATTGCCTCCACTCTGGGATTGAGGATAGACTTGTGCCCATTGAAGGCCCCCACACTTGGCTGGAGGGAGAACTGACCCCTCCAGTTGCCCCTTGTAAGGTCTGCTCCAGCAGATAGAGGAATTCCAAGGCCAGCTGGGCTTTCCCTTCTTTCTTCTGTTTGAAGAGCACAGGGGCCACAACCCTCAACTTAGCCAGCTGGATGAAGCCTTGCTCCAAGTTAGCATCGATATACCTCCTCATTTTCCCTGAGTCTGTACACCACCTGGTGCCAGGTTGGTGATGGGGCTCAGGACTCTGGACATGCATAGAATCCTGAAAAGGATCATCTCCGATCGAGGGATGCAATTCACCAAGTTCTAGAGTGAGTTCCTACACTCCATCGGATCCATGCAGGGACTTAGCTCAGCATTCCATCTGAGTACCAATGGGGCAGCGGAACGTGCCAACGCAATGGTGGAACAATACCTCCATTGTTATGTAGATTATCAGCAAGATGAGTGGTCAGAGTTGCTGCCATTTGTAGAAGTAGCGTACAACAACACCGTCCACAGCAGCACTGAGTTCTCCCTCTTTTAAATCACGAGTGGCCAAGAGTTCGTTCCCATGCTGAAACTACCTATAGCAGCTTTCACATCAGTGTCACTGACTGACCGGATGGAGAATCTAAAGAAAGGATGGGGAAACACCAAGAAAGCACTAACCGATGCAGCAGAGGCCTATAAGAAGCAAGTAGACAAGCACCGGTCCTTCCAGCCACCTTTCCGAGTGGGGGACAAAGTTTTCTTATCCACCAAATACATTCGATTGAGAATACCCAGCAAAAAGCTAGGGCCTAAATTCATGGGGCCTTTCCCCATTGTCAAAATTATCAACCCAGTCACTGTGCAGCTTGCATTGCCCAGAATATTGGGGAGAATCCACCCAGTATTCCATTGCAGCTTACTAAAGCCAGTAAATGGGTCTAAATTGAGACCTCAGACTCTGCCACCGCCTCCCTCGTGGTCATACAAGGGGAGACGCATTATGAAGTGAAAATTTTTTTAGACTCCAGAATCTTTAGGGGTCAGTTGCAATATTTAATCCATTGGAAGGGGTACCCTTTGTCTGAATCCACCAGGGTAAAGAGTTGGAAAGTGCAAACTGCCAGATTGGTGAAGCAATTCCATGATAAATACTCAGACAAACCAAAAGGTCCACCTGGGGAGAGAAGGTGGTTGAGAATACAAAACCTAACCCCATGCGATGTATTTCCTCTTTCTCTTTGCAGGCACACTTTTCTCTTAGAGGGAGGTCGCCTGTCAGGCCGAAGCCAGATTTGCTTGGGGATTTTGGCCTGCCACATTATGCTAGATTGGAATGTTTCTGGCTGTGGGAAGTTGGGAGGGGCAGTTGCATGAGGAAGTAGAGATAATAATAAATTCCTTTTAGATTTTCAAGGTCATCCTTTGTCCAGCACCTGCCTGGAAGAGGATGGGAGTGTACAGATCCGTTGGCAGAAGATTAGTGGTCCATGTGAAGAACTTGTGGGTGTGGGACAGGGGAATGAACATTTGGGTTAATGCCAACAAAAATGACTAGCACCTATACACTAAGACAGGAAAAAAGGTAGCACCCCCCACTCCAACAGCAACGAACCAACGTAGTGCTGATATAGCGATGGCAGGAGATCAGGTAACCCTAGCCTCAATTCAGGAAATGATGCTGAAAATGCAGCAAAAAATGGACATGCACCATGAAGAGACTAGGGAAGATATAAAGAAAGTGGATGATAGAGTAGGGAAAATAGATGCTAGAATGGAGGCGATACAAGAGGTGCTGGGGAAGCATGAACAAAAATTAACTGATCTGCAAGAACACATGGGAAGAATAGAACTAAGACTGGAAGGTGCAGAAAATAGAGTGGAATGCGTTAACAAAGAGTTAATAGAGACAATAGCCCATTTAGAACTTGAGAAGGCTAGTTTCTTTCTCAGATTTCAAAACGTTCCGGAAAATAAGGAGGAAAACTTATGTGAAGTAATGGTGGAGATAATAGCAGCTTTTAGAAACAAAACAACACAGGAGATTCGGAACGAAATCTATGAGGTATATAGGCTCAATACAAATTATGCACACAGACACCGACTCCCCAGGGAGGTACATATAAGGTTTAGGAGGAAAGACACCAGAGATGAAATTTACAACTATGTTAGGGATAATACTATTGTTTATAAAGAGAAGAAAATAGTGGTTTTGCGACAAATTCCGAGACAAATTAGGGAAAAAAGAAGAGCATTCCATTTCTTATCAACAAAATTAAATAGAAATAGAATACCTTTTAGATGGTTAATACCGGAAGGTTTGTTAGTAACCATGTTTGATAAAAGATATTGAATACAATCTATTGAAGAGGCGAGATATTTTGTAGAACAACATCTGACAAGTGAGGATACATGAGAGTATAGAGAGGAAATGGAGGGAGGAAAGCAAAGTCATGAGGAGTCTAGCTCAGAGGAGATTTTACAACAACAAGAGGGAATTGATAGAACAGAAACTGCTAAACATGAAAGGGAAAGAGCAAGAGTTAGAACGAGAGCTCAAACAGAAGCAAGGAGAGGAGGTTCAAGAGAAAGCTCAAAATAAAAGAAGAGATGAGGAAGAACTAAGTTGTTATCTCTAAACGTAAACAGTCTTAATTCACCGGCCAAAAGGAAAATATTACCTAGACTATCAAAGCAACAATTCGATATTATATGTTTGCAAGAAGCTCATATCAAAAATGACCACCGATCATTGTTGGAATACCCGAAATTAGGAATACTTTATACTGCATTAACAAACATTAAAAAAAAGAGGAGTAATAATATATGCCAAAAAGTGGTTAAATTCAAAATTATTGTACACTAATCCAGATGGCAGAATACTGATAATTAGAATATATATTTGCACAAAACGCAAATCAGGTCACCTTCTACGCGAACCTCCATGAACAAGTAGATAAAATACAGGGCGAAAATATATGTATAATGTATTATATATGTATAATATAATGCTATATATGATAGGAAAAAATATTATAAAAGTAACAATAGAAAAAAATCTAGGAGAATACTGCTGAAAACATTTTTAGATATGAAAAGGGAATTAAATTTAATTGATGGATGGCGTCACCTAAACCCAGATGGGAAACAATATACGTTCTTTTCATGTCCACATAGCTCCTGGTCGAGAATAGATATGGCCTGGATGAATATGGAGCTAATAACCGCAATAAATAAAATAGAAATAGAACCCAATATGTGGGCGGACCACAATCTGATCAAAATTAAATGGAAAGGGATATTTAGGAAAAAGAAAGCAAGATGGACTCTTGACCAAAGAATACTTAAAGACCAAATGTATATACAAATGATGGAAAAAGAGATGGAATATTTTTTCCAGGCCAATACACCAGAACAAACTACGAGACAGAACCTATGGGACACGACAAAAGCTTATATCAGAGGTCTATCAATATCATATAGTGCTAAATGTAATAAAAAGAAAAAAGAAAAACATAATAAATTAACAGATGAAATAACTAAATTAGAAAAGGCGCTACAAAATAAACCAAACAACACTAAAATTATAGAAGAGATAACGATACTAAAACACGAGCTAAATCTTATTACACGAGGAGTTAGCAAGGAATATTAAAACACCGAAACCAAACTATTTCGAATTCAGTAGTAAACCAGATAGATGGTTAATGTACAAGCTCAGGAAGGAGAAAGTAGAAAGGACAATTGATGCACTAATAGATGACACAGGAGAAATCCAGACCAGCATGGCAGAGAAAAAGAAAATAATGCAAAAATTCTATACAGAACTTTACAAACAAGGGGAAATTGGAGAGCAGGAAGTCAAGGCATATCTGAAAGATAAAAACTTGCCAGTCATGATGGAGGAAGATAAATCTATATTAAATAATCAAATAACAATAACAGAATTAAGAATGGCTATAAATAAACAGAAAAACAATAAAACCTCAGGACCAGACAGTATCCCAGCAGAAATTTACAAAAAATTACAGACTTCCTTGGAGACAACACTGTTGGAAGTATACAATGATGCATTAATAAGGGGAAAGATCCCAGATACCTGGAAAGAAGCATATGTGACCCTAATCCCAAAGGAAGAAACAAACAGATGGCAAATCCAAAATTTTAGGCCCATATCACTTTTAAACACTGATTATAAAATATTGGCTACAATTATGGCGGATTTTTAAAAATACTAAACCGTATAATACATACAGACCAAGACGGCTTTCTGCCAAATAAGCAAATAAGACATAACACAAGAATAATACTTAATACTCTCGAGTATTATGATAAACATATAAAAGAGCAGGCAGCTTTAATATTTATTGACGTGCAGAAGGCCTTTGATAATCTTTACTGGAAATTTTTTATAACCTTATTCGAAAAAATGGATTTAGGGAATAGCTTCACGGGATTAATTAAAACAATATATAAAGAACAAATGGCAAAAGTACTAATCAACAATGAAGTAACTGAAAAAATAACCATAGGTAAAGGAGTCCGTCAAGGCTGTCCGTTAGCTCCATTAATATTTATTTTGGCATTAGAGATACTTTTAAGAGAAATTAGAGCTAGTCAAGAAATAAAAGGACTGAAAATAAAAAAAGAGGAATATAAAACACAGGCCTTCGCAGACAATATGGTCTTTATTTTGGAGAATCCGATCGAAACTGGAATAAAATTGCTAGAAGAAATTGAAAAATATGGAAAGGTTGCAGCATTAAAGATAAATAAGGAAAAGACAAAAATAATAACTAAAAATTTAACGGCTAAACAGAAGGATAATCTGGAAAAATTACTAGGAATTAAAACTGTTAAAAGGGTAAAGTATCTGAGATTGTGGTTAACTGATAAATGCACAATAAAAGAGGACAACTACTCGAAACTAATTAAAGAAATAAAAAAAGACCTAGAAAATTGGTCAAAATTACAATTATCTTTTATGGGTAAAATTGCGACCATAAAAATGAATATAGTCCCAAAAATTTTATTTTTATTTCAAATTGCCCCAGTAAAATTAAAAAAAGAATTTTTCACAATGCTAAACAGAATAGTTCATGAATTTATTTGGTCCAAGAAAAAGGCAAGAATCAAAACAAAACTTTTTGAAGATAGTAGGAGAAGAGGAGGATTTGGACTACCTGATTGGGAGGTATACCAACAAGCAGCCAACTTAATTTGGATCAAAGATTGGATACAGTTAAGAAATAAGCGAATATTAACGATAGAAGGTCACAACCTCCAGATAGGCTGGCATGCATTTTTGGTGGATGGAAAATACACTGCCCACTCATACTTTCACCACCATCGTATTAGAGGACCACTGCTTGAAAATTGGGCCAAGATACAAAAACAGTACTATATGAAGATCCCAAAATGGATCTCCCCAATGGAAGCGGTTATTTACCCAAATGTATTAAACGATAAAACAATAGTAACTTACCAACAACTATTAGACCTCCATGATACCCTTAAAACAAAACAAGAACTCAGAGAATCTGGCATACATTTAGATTGGTGACACTAACTTCAGGTTCAATCCAGATATAATAAAGACAAACAACTTGAATATCAAAATTGGAATGGCCTAGATAAAATTTTACTTGGTACCAATGAAAAAATGATATCAAAGATATATAAGTACTTGCTACAATACAAATTAGTTGAGGAAACCGTTAAAGGGTCAATGATTGCTTGGGCCCAAAATTTTGGGTATACAATCCAACTATCTGAATGTGAGAAAATTTGGGAATACAACTACAAACTAACACTGGCGATTCCATACAAGGAAAATATTTACAAAATGTTTTATAGATGGCATCTTCCTCCGGCACGACTGGCAAAAATGTTCACTAAATTATCTCCGAAATGCTGGAAATGTAAAACAGAAAATGGAACCTATTACCATCTATGGTGGACCTGTCCACAGGTGAGAGGTTTTTGGAACAAAATAAAAACTATTATAGAGCAAATTATAGAACGAAACCTCGAACTAAAACCAGAACTATACCTATTAGGAATATTCAGGGAAAAAATTAGCAAAGAAGACAGATACTTAGTATTACATATTATTACAGCAGCCAGAATCACCTACGCACAGGTATGGAAATCAGATTTGATTCTAACAATGATAATGGTGGTCACCAAAATTCTAGAGGCAGCAGAGATGTGCAAGCTAATGATGGAAATTCAGGACAAAAAAGAGACAGATATCTACAAAACATGGGATAGATGGTATAATTGGCTAAGAGAAAAAATATAGAAACTTAACATAATATAACTTCTTGCAATAGTATTATAAACTGTACTATAACCCAAAATATTAACCTACATAACTCTTCTTTCTGTACAAATTAATGACTGTAAATAACATATTCAAAAATTATACACACACACACACACACACACACACACATATATATATATATATGTAGGTCTTTGGTTATTCGGGTTTTCTCCCGCGTGAAATTAGAATTGTCTTGGCGACGTTTCGACGAAGTCTCATTCGTCATCTTCAGG